>OY776093.1:30322336-30389836 GCA_963675205.1 Catocala nupta
CCTTTATCGCCGGCCACCAGGCGCTATCGAAGGCGCCCTCTATGTCCAAGGACACCATAAGGACTATTCTCTTATCATCGAGCTTTGCCCTTATGTGACCCATGAGGTCATAGAGGGCGTCTTCGGTGCTTCTCTGGGGCATAAATCCGTACTGGCGAGTACTCATCTTCGGCAGCAAATAAAACTTGAGACGAGCAACCAGCATCCTCTCGTACACCTTCCCCAGGACAGGCAATAGCCCAATCGGCCTATACGACTTAGGGACGGTGTACGAGTCCTTGCCTGGTTTCCTCAGTGCCACCACCACGGCCTCCTTCCATATCTTAGGAAAGTAGCCGTGATGCAGGCACCGATTCAGCAGTTCCTGAAAGAGTGAGGGATCGGCCGCTATGGCGTGGGCGCAGACGTCCGCGGTGAATCCGTCTGATCCGGGGGCCTTCTTTGGATTGAATCTGCTGAGGGCATCCTTGAGCTCATCCAGGGTGAAAGGTGGGTCATCACCATGATGACCCTCTTTCTCTTCTACTTTTGCAGCCTTTTCGCGTAAAACTTTGTGCTCTAGGGTGTCCTCAGCAGGTTCATCTGTTGGATAAAAAGTTCGGGCGAGTAAATCTGCCGAACCCTTAGCGTCCAGGATTGTACCGTTATGGGACAATGGCAGATCCTCCTCTCTCACTGTGGCCCTATTTAAGACCCTATATATGCCCTCCCATACGCCCTCCCTGTCCTGCTTTCCGCAGAAAGCCTTCCAACTCTCGACCTGTGCCTTATTTACCTCTGTTTCATACTTCTCCTTTTGTTCCAGGTATTGCGCTACCACCCATTCCCTACGACACGGCGCTGCATTCCTGATTCGGCGCCTTTTGGTGTTGACGTCTCTCTTCAGCTCAGCGAGTTTCTCCGACCACCACGGCGCAGTGAGTATCCCACCCTCTTTTTTACTTGGGATGTGCCTTTTACACGCCTCCTCAACTACTCCCGTATATGCGCAGACTAGAGTGTCCAGCTCATTTTCACTTCTCGTTTCGCCTATATTTACACATTCCGGGAGCAGCTGAGCGACGCTTTCCCTAAAGCCGGCCCAGTTGGCCTTCTTGGTGTTGTACCGCCGGGTAGTACGACTAATACTTATCCCTTTGGCTCTTTCAAGGGCTATGTCATACACTATGCCGTTGTGGTCCGAGCTCACGAGGCTCTCGTCGACCCTCCAGGCGCCGACCCAGGCGAGCATATCGCTCGAGCATGCCGTGATGTCCACATAGCTGCAATACCTCTTTCCACCCCTCACAGTGTCGAAAGTTGGAGTGCCTCCACTGTTCAGGACATGGAGGTCCAATTCCTCGAGCACCCCTCTCAGCACCTCGCCTCTGCCGTCCTCAAAACGATGTCCCCACCATGTGCTCTTCGCATTAGCGTCACCTCCAATGACGACGCACCGGGAACCTAACACACGCCTTACCTCTTTTAGCCGCTTCATATAGGGACCCACAGGTTCACTCGGCTCGAAGTAGAAGGACACCAGCGTGATCGTCCAGGCACTGGTCCGGATTCCCACCACCACGATGTTATCGGTGGTGAGTTGCGGGTACTGTATTACATCCAGATATGGATCGAAGACGGCGATAGCCGCCTTCACAGTCCCTCCTCCTTGCCCAGTGTTCTGGAAGACCCTTACGCCCTGGTATACCTTCATCCTCTTCACCGTCCCCACGTAGGGTTCCTGTATAAGAGCGACTGCCGCTTTACGCTTCGAGGCTTCGAGCATGAGCT
This sequence comes from Catocala nupta, assembly GCA_963675205.1. Taxonomy (NCBI): domain Eukaryota; kingdom Metazoa; phylum Arthropoda; class Insecta; order Lepidoptera; family Erebidae; genus Catocala; species Catocala nupta. The sequence goes on from OY776093.1 coordinate 30,324,107, forward strand.
CGTCGGTTGCCAGTCGTCGCCTCTGGAGGTTAGCCTGCAGCACTTTATAGGGGCGGGTCTGCCTCGGGACAACGTCAGCACTGGTACTGAGTGGTTGCTCTCGCTATATCATCCCATCTCTTTCTCACCGGGCACGAGTCGTCGAAAACATTGTGCCTCGTGTTGCCCAGTTTCCCCCTCTGGCAGTTAATGCAGTTTGGCTCTGCACCGACAGCGTAGTCTGGGCACTCGGCTCTCAAGTGGAGCCCGCCGCAGTAGCTACATCTTGACTCGGTACCGGTGCAGAACTTTCTGCTGTGCCCATACCCCAGGCATAGTGAACACTGCACGAGCGGAGATTGGTCCTCCACTCTGACCGGCTGAAGGTCGATGTGCAGCTTCCCCAGGCCCAGGGCACGAGACCAAACCACCGGGGAGACCCTGAGCACCACGTGGCACACATGGGGGTTCCTCGCCGTCTTTCTGTACAGGACAGACATCCTGTCCTGTTCTGGTTGTAGGTCCCGGAACACTTCACGGTTTCGGGACCTTACAGCCTTTACAATCTCCTCATCGGCTTGTTGTTTGAGGACTCCGTACATGATAAGAAGAGGATCTCTGTTTTTGATCTCTTGTACTGTTAGCCCTATTTCTTTTTCGACTAGGCGACTCTGTGCCCTCTTTCTTTCTTCCTCAGTCTTGTACCCTACAATAACCTTTCTATCCTTCGCCTTCCTTACTCTTTCTACCTTTACCCATCCTTCATCTTCGTTCGCTATCTTTCTCAATCTTTCCATAACTTGGTCAGCCGTCTCTGTCTCATTCTTAGATTCGACCACCACGGAGTGCAGCGTCCCCCGCCCAGGGAGCTGGGTACCCGGGCGGTTTGCCACCACACCCGCGTAGGTCGCCATCTCCTTTCTTTCTCTTTCCTTCTCTCTCTCATCTTGCTTCTCTATCTTTTCCTTCAACTCTATCATAACTCTCCCATTTTCTTTCAAAAGTCTACCATTCTCTTCTACCTTTCTGAGCAGTTCGTCGGTAGAGGCTGTTGCCTTCTCCCCGGCGTCCGCTCCTTTCACGCTCTGCCCCTGCCCCTTAACGGTTTTTCTTAAGTCCTCCTCATAGGTTTTTATAATTTTTTCGACAAGATCCAGCCTTCGTTCTACTTCTGTTTTTAATTCTTTTTTAAAATTCCGGGAGATGTTGCATTGCTGCCTGATAATCTCGCAGCTTTTCATTGCCGTGGAGCAGCGCATCGATCTGACCGGGAGCGGCAGTGGCAGTTGGTTGGCCTCTTGAGGTTTTTGGCTTGTTGCCCTGACCTCCCTTGCTTGCTGGAACTCCTGTAGTTCCAGCTCGTCTACGCTCCGCCTTACCGGTTTCATCGGACGCTGCTCCACGTTAGGACTGCTTTTCTCTGGGGGAGGTGTTAGCCCTGACTTGCCTGGTGAGGCCGTAGGTTTCTTTACCGGGGTTCTAATTCCCAGCATTTTATCAGTTGGCAGATGGAGCACGTCAATTGTCAATTAATATAATATAGTAAAAGTAAATTTGTATAAGTTGTATAGAATAAAAAATAAATAATAAAGAGATTTAATTTAATTTAATGTTTATAGATAATATACAAAACAAACAAATATTGTATGATTTACGCAACCTAATTTTTTCTAGAGAACAGCGGTTCGTGCAGGCACCCTGGATGACCCGATGCCAGCGGTCAAATCCCGACGACAACCCCAGTGACGGTGTGTTATGTTGTGTGGTGTATTTGTGTAGTGGATTGTTTGTGTTACTGTTCGTGTTTCTGTAATGTCACCTAGGGTGTATGTGTGTATCTGTATGTTGTGTTGTGTGTATGCAGGCTACGACCCGCTGTCAAAAGCTTACGTCTCAGGGAGGTCCACTCCCTGGTCAAAGTTGTTACGTACTTAACTGTACACTACACTCAATAAATTACGCAAGTAAAGGTTACGGGAGTCAGGTTAGCAACAGTCACAATTTACAACTAAAAATACAATAAACACAAAAATAAAATTAAACTTAAAATTAAAGTAAATAAAGTATAATAGTGGCGTTTGCAATAGCAAGACGCCAGTCAATGTCTTAGACACGTCAGATACAGTATAAAATGTATAAAAGAAAAATATTTTTGCCCTAGGTAGAGTCGATGTCTGTGACTCTACGTAGAGACCCCAAAAGTAGCTTGCGGAGTAGCCCCAGGTGGGCGAAGCCCAACGCCGAAAACCACACCACGCTGCGACAAACGGTTACCGAGATATACAAGTATCTAGTTTTCTAGACTGAATTCTAGGCTTCAGGCACAAACTTTGTTGCCTTATATCTCGGCAACCGCTCAACGCCGATCGGCGCGCGACGGCTCGTCACGTTCGCCCCGGGGTACTCTACCCCGCAAGATGATGATCTTAGGTGAATTTTAGGAGTCTCTACGTAGAGTCACCACCCTGCCAAAACGAAGGCCCAGCCTGGGACGATCTCAACCTCGAAAACCGCGACTTTCTGCGATCAATAGCAACAGAGTAATCGCGGTTTCCGAGTTTCAAGATGGCGGCCAATATGGCTGCCGAAAACTTTAATCCGGCCTTGCCTCCGCCCCAGTCAGCCAAATTGGGTCGAGTTTGGGCTTGTTTGATTCGTAATTTTATCCCCCTTCTAGTCAGGTTATGTTTATAACAATATTTTAATTATTTATTAAATAAATTAAGAAAAATTTTATAAAATTGTAAATATTGGGTCAAAAATTCCAAAAAAATATATTTAATATGGGGAATAAAATAGCGAACACTATATATAAATTACACGCGTAAAAAGCACTTATATCTAAGTTAAAAACTAAAAAGTTTATCCGGGCAGTTATTGCCGGCTAGGGGGTCCAATTTTCCACAATAAAAATTTATTCCTTTTCGGGGACAGAGATTTATTAAGCGCGCAACGAAGGCCGTCGCGCAAGCGGGGGGTCGCAGATCCCGTTCTCGAGATATTCCCCGTCGAAGTTTAAACTTTTGCGAATTTTTTGCGCCGAGATGGTGTTGCGAAAAAATTTTCTAAGACTGCAGGGACGTACAACTAATGGTGTTTTACCTTTCCCCGAAGTGGTGGGTTTGGGACACTCCTCCTTCACCGACCACGTGGCCACGTGGTTTCTGGTTTTTTCGTGATAGCTCCGGACTCCGGTTTTTGCGGATGGTAAATGAGGTATCAGGGCAAAGAGCTCGTTAAGGCCCTTCCCGCGACACAAGCGGCTGCACTGAAGTCACTCGCAATCCGGAGTTGTATCACTTTTACACTACACTTTTTGCCACTTTTTGTGATTTTCTCGTGTATAATTTTTTCCCGATACGTGCGGCTATTTTTAATGGTACGAACAGGTGCGCCACGCCGGGACGCATCCAACGGTATATAGCACGTTTTGATACGTAACCAAAAAACCACTATTTTGAATTTTTTAACAAGGAGCGTTATAAAAACGTGACGTTCAGGGTCACGGAACTGCCAAGACTGGGTTAGGTTAGGTTAGGTTAGGTTAGGTTAGGTTAGGTTAGGTTAGGTTAGGTTAGGTTAGGTTAGGTTAGGTTAGGTTAGGTTAGGTTAGGTTGGGGTGCGTGTCAGAAAACCTCCCCGTGGTGCACCCTGGGCACCAGCAACAATGCTTTTCATTGTTGCTGGTGGCTAATATTCTGACAACCGGTGCCATTAGTTGCGTTTGGCACCGGAGGCGGGGGGATGGACGCGAGTCCCATCCCCAAGCCGGAGGCCCTGTTCTGGGCCCGGCTCTCCCAGTACCGCTCTGTTTTAGAGTGGACATGGGAGAGCCCCTTTGACGGGTTCGGCGTGCACTCACCCTGCCGCTGAACAGACAACGGGGTCTCTTCTCGTCGCTCTGACGATTCTTTCCCCCTCTTTGTCCCCCTTTTGTTCTGTGTTTTGGTTTTGTTCTCCCCTTTTTTGATTTGGTTCTGCGTCCAAATTTGTTTCTTGTCCCCTTTTGTTTGTTTTGCCCCGTTTTTAGTTCATGTTGTCCCCCCCTTTTTTTTTTTTTTTTTTTTTTTTTTTTTTTTTTTTTTTTTTTTTTTCTGTCTTTTGTCCCCGTTGTCACCGTCTGGCGCATATCGTAACCCCGTATTGTGCAGTGTCGTGGATCACGTCTCGCGGCTGCTGACGGGAGCGAGGGTCTTGGCTTCACCGCCCGGACTGCGAGGGAGTGGCCCTCTATAAAAACCACCCCGAATCTCAAGTTGCTGCCGCACGGCGAGGAGATGCATGGCTGATGGGTAGTTCAGTCACTAGTGCGGCCCCTTCAGGGTACCTGCCGTCCCCCTGAAGTATTAGGCTTGCCCGGGTATCGGGATCTCTGCCCGGGTCGACGTTTAGTTCTCCCATTCTCGTGGGTCTAATTATGGAAACATCAATTAAGTCAATTTTAAAAAAGAAGTCGGAGTTAGTAAAGAGTCGGTCGCGCACGCCCAGTTCTGCGCGTTCCGAAACAGAGGAGGAGTTCGTGCAGTCAGAGCAGGACAGTGACGTCGTGGAGCTAACTCCGGAGGCTACTCCGGAGAAGGCTACCCGCAAACGCTCGCGGTCTGCGCAGCTCTCGGAGGAGTCGGAAGGCTCCAGTGAGGATGCGGTGTCGGCGGCGAAAATGCCGACAGCCCGACGTGGACGCGGTCGTCCGCCCACCCACGGTAGGTACGTGGGTCTGGGACAGGCAAAGGCCGAACTTGCCGCCGCGTTGAGGAAGGCCGACGAAGAGGAGCGCACGTCCGAGGAGGATGGCCTCATTGCTGCGGCAGCCCGGCGAGTCGCTGCTGCACGGAATCAACCAGTGATGGAGCAAGATGCTGAGGACCTGCCGGTGTCCCGGCTGAAGACACGGCTAAGTGACGCCTTGGAGGCAATCCGTCTGGTCTCCAAAAAGTCAAAGGGTCTGAAAGGCACGTGCCAGAAGACCCTTAAAGACTCCATTGAGGCCATCCGAGACATTGCGGAGGCCGTCTTCAGCCGGACAGCCAATGACGAAGTTTTGAAACTGCAGTCAGAAAATTCGAGATTGGCGCAGGAGGTTGCCGAGCTTAAAAGACGTCAGGAGGAGATTGAGAAGCGGCAGCACCATGACACAAACAGGAAGGAGTCGGAGCTCGTGGCTCTAGTCCGGCAGGAGCTTGGCGAGTTTCGCGCCAAGCTCTCGGTCATGGAAGGCAGGCTGCTGCGCCCTCCGTTAGCAGCAGATCGGAGAGAGCCTCTCCCCTGTTCTCCCCCGACGCTTACGCCGCCAAAATCGTACGCGGCCAAAGTAAAGACCCTGCGGCCTCCAGCAGCAGCTCCTGCGGCTCCTGCGGCAGCAACTGACAACCAACAGGGCAGGAAAAGGTCGCGGGCTAAGCGGCCACCCGTAGCTGTCGAACGCCCGGCCGCTCCCAGCATACGGCCCGCTGCTGCCGCGCGCAAGGCCGAAGACTGGGAGGTCGTCGGCCAAAAGAAAGCGGCAGCCAAACAAAAAAAGAAGGCGGCCAAGAAGGCAAGGCAGGCGGCCAAAAAGGCCTCGAGGAAGCTCCAGGCCCCTCGCTCCACTGCAGTTATTATTACGTTGCAGCCGGCTGCCATCGAGCGAGGTGCCACATACGCCGAGCTCCTCAAGAAGGCGCGGACGGCGATCGACCCCGGCAAGCTGGGAATAACATCAGGTTTACGGTGCCGGACTACCCAGACCGGTGCCCGCCTAATAGAAGTGCCGGGAGTCGCAAGCGGCGACCAGGCGGACCGCCTGGCGGAAAGTCTCCGCCAGGTTCTGGAATCGGAGGAAGTCCGCGTCTCCAGGCCCCAAAAGTGCGTCGATTTGCGCATCACGGGCCTGGATGACTCAGTTGATAAAGAAGAGGTCGTCGCCGCCGTCGCCAAGACCGGAGGGTGCCCTGCTGAACAAATAAAGTGCGGCGAAATTAAGCAGGGCCGCGCCGGAATGGGGACGGCTATTATCAGCTGTCCCGTGGCCGCCGCCAAAAAACTGGCCGATGGCCGACGTATTCTGGTGGGGTGGGTGTCGGCGCATGTAAAAGTGCTGGAGCCCAGGCTTGCCCGGTGCTACCGCTGCCTGTCCAGCGGCCATGTGGGCGTCATGTGCCCCTCACAGGCTGACTGCACTGGCCGCTGCTTTCGTTGCGGTCAGCCTGGTCACATGGCCGCTACGTGTGGGGCCACGCCGCACTGTATTTTGTGTGCGGCGGCGGGCAAACCGGCGGGGCACCGGGCGGGTAGCAAGGAGTGCGCCGCCACCCAGAAAAAACTGGCCCCAAGGTCCCTTGCCTCATCGTCGGCAGCAGCTAAGGTCGCCGCTCCCGCGGTCAGAGGGGCGGAGGTTAGTATGGAGACGTAATGCCTCCACGCCTCCGTCTCCTCCAGGCTAATATAAACCACTGCGCCAGGGCTCAGGACCTTCTCCTCCAGAGCATGGCGCAGTGGTCAATTCATGTCGCCATCGTAGCCGAGCCCTATTTCGTCCCTCCCAGGGCTGACTGGGTAGGGGACCTAGATGGCTCGGTTGCGTTAATTTCGCCGGCCGCCGCCGGCGCCCCGTCCTTCGAGAACATCGTCCGAGGACGGGGCTGCGTCGCAGCACTCGTAGGAGAAGCGGTTGTGGTGGGCTGTTACTTCTCACCCAACCGACCTCTCGCCGACTTCGAGGAGTATCTCCTCGAACTGAACGTCGTCGTCGCTCGTAGTCACCCTCGGCCTGTGCTCGTCGTCGGGGACATCAATGCCAAATCCTCGGCTTGGGGTTCCGCGACCACGGACGCGAGGGGTGAATTGCTCGAGGAGTGGGCCGTAGAAAACGGCCTGCTAGTCCTCAATCGTGGGTCAGTGCACACGTGCGTGCGTCAGCGGGGCGGGTCAGTTATTGACGTCTCTTTTGCCAGCCCCGCACTAGCACGCCGTGTCCAAGGCTGGCGCGTCGTCGAGGGGGTGGAGACGTTGTCGGACCATCGTTACATACGGTTCGACGTCTCTGCCCAGACCTCCGACCCCCCGGCCCCAAGGGCCCCGATTGGGGGCGGTCCGCGTTGGGCTTTGAAGAAGCTAAATCGGGAGGTCCTCCTGGAAGCCTCCATCGTTCAGGCCTGGGTGCCAGCACCGGCCAGGCCTGACAATATCGAGATGGAGGCCGAGTGGTTCCGGGAGGCCGTTACTCAAGTCTGTGATGCGGCGATGCCTAGAGTTCCTCGAAATATTCCAGCTAGGCGCCGGGTGTACTGGTGGTCGGACGAAATAGCCGACCTGCGCCACTCCTGCGTGGCGGCCAGACGCCAGTACATCCGGCTTCGTAGGAGGCGTCGCCGCCCTCCCGATTTTGACGCCAGGGAGGCGGAACTGTACGAGGCCTACAGAGCGGCCAAAAAATCTTTGAAGATCTCCATCAAGCGGGCCAAGGATCTGGCCCGCCAAGAGCTGCTGGGGACTCTGGACCGTAATCCCTGGGGGCGTCCATACCTTATGGTAAGGGGCAAGCTTCGCCCCTGGGCGCCCCCTTTGTCCCAGAGTCTCCGGCCACAGTTGGTGGAGGAGGTGGTGGCCGCTCTGTTTCCCTCACGAGCGGAGCACACTCCTCCGTCGATGGTTCCGCCTTCCATGGCGTCCAGCGCGGACTTTGACGACGACGTGGTTCCCGAAGTGACCCAGGTAGAGTTGCGAGCGGCGGTGTCGAGACTTCGCTCGAAAAACACCGCCCCAGGGCCCGACGGCATTCCAGGTCTTGCCTTGGCCCTGGTCCTCGAGGAGCTCGCGCCCCGACTCAGGGGGCTCCTCTGTGAGTGTTTGCAGCAGGGCCAGTTTCCGCGCCAGTGGAAGGTGGGGAAACTGGTCCTGATCAGGAAGGAGGGGCGCCCGGCGGACAGTCCGTCCGCCTACCGGCCCATTGTGTTGCTGGACGAGGTGGCTAAACTATTTGAGTTTATTATCGCGGAGCGCCTTGTCCAGCGTCTTTCTTCAGTGGGTCCGGATCTGGCGGATAACCAGTATGGTTTCCGCCGCGGGCGCTCCACAATCGATGCAGTCCTGCAAATGAGGAGCCTGGCGGAGGATGCGGTGTCCCGGGGCGAGGTCGTCTTCGCGGTGTCTTTGGACATCGCGAATGCCTTTAATACCTTGCCCTGGAGTTGCATTAGGGAGGCACTCGTTTTCCATCGAGTGCCGACCTACCTCCGCCGCATAGTCGGGGCATACTTATCAGAGAGGGTAGTCGTCTACCCGGGTCACGACGGTTGGAGTCGGCGAGAGATGTCGTGCGGTGTTCCACAGGGATCGGTTCTGGGTCCGCTCCTGTGGAACATCGGTTACGACTGGGTGCTGCGAGGTGCGCTCCTCCGTGGCGTCGGCGTCATTTGTTACGCCGACGACACGCTTGTCACGGCGAGGGGTAAGTCGCACCGGGCGGCGGCCATACTGGCGACCGCTGGGGTCGCACAAGTCGTTGGTCGTATCCGGCGGTTGGGCCTCGAGGTGGCCCTGTCGAAATCCGAGGCTGTATGTTTTCACGGTCCTCGGAACCGGCCACCTCCAGGGGCCCATATCATGGTAGGAGGGGTCCGCATCGGCGTCGAGCCAACCCTTAAGTATTTGGGTCTCCTGCTCGACAGCCGATGGGACTTTACAGCCCATTTCCGTCGTTTGGCCCCCATTCTTCGAGGCGCTGCAGGTGCGCTCGCGCGCCTGCTGCCCAACCTTGGGGGGCCAAACACCTCCTGCCGGAGGCTCTACGAAGGGGTCGTGCGGTCCATGGCCCTATACGGGGCCCCAGTTTGGGGAGACAACCTGGCGGCCCGAAACATTTCGGCGCTACGTGCACCACAGCGCGCCATGGCCGTCAGGTTGATTAGAGGATACCGCACGATCTCGTTCGAGGCTGCGAGCCTCCTCGCCGGATCGATGCCATGGGACCTGGAAGCGGCGCTCCTGGCGTCACTCTATCGTTGGCGCCAGGAGGCGCTAGCTCGGGGCGAAGGACCTGTTTTTCCCGCAGTCGTGGCGGCGAGGTCCGAGCTCCGCCAGGTCCTAGTGGCGAATTGGAAGGAACGACTTGTGCACCCCAGTGCCGGGCACGCCACGATTGTGGCGGTAAGACCCGTGTTTGAGGAGTGGCTGGAGAGGCGGCATGGCGCCCTCACCTTCCGGCTGACACAGGTTCTGACTGGCCACGGTTGTTTTGGCCAGTTCCTGTGTCGTATACGCCGGCAAGAGACGCCCGGTTGTCACCACTGCGGCGACTGCCGCGACGTTGTTGAGGACACGGCGCTGCACACTTTGGCGGTTTGCCCCGCCTGGGCATCGCAGCGCCGTGAGTTGATCGCGGCAGTCGGATCGGTTGCCCTCTCGCTCCCGGCCGTAGTTCAGTCTATGGTCCGGAGTGAGAGGTCGTGGAACGCCGTCGCCTCCTTCTGTGAGGAAGTCATTTCCATCAAGGAGGCGGCGGAGCGGGAGAGGGAGCGTTTAAACCCTCTCCCCAACCGCAGAGCCGGGCGCCGGAGGGCGCGCGATGACCTCCAGCCACCCTGAGGTTTGACCTGGGGGTGGCGGGCTTTGTGGGCCTGCCCGCCATCCGTTCAGCACCAGGTCCGAGAGGCGGCGTGCGTGTTCCCACGCGCGCCTCTGTTTCGAGTCCGTTTCCCCCCTAGGGGGGAGACAGTAGGGTTTTTCATGAAGTAAGTACCTTTGGGTAGGTCTTTCGTGTAGTGGCCTGCCGTTTCATACGGCGGGCCGTAACCTCGGCGGGGTCGCGACCGCATGCGAAAGCGATTCGCGCGGCCCCGTCGATAGTGGTTTTGTCGAGGAACACCGTGGTAGGTTTAGTCGGTATTCCGGGAGGTACATTACTATTATTTCCATCTTTCTTTTACCCCGGCGAGTCCGACATAATCCCTCCGCCCGCCCCCGCGGAGGGATATGCGTCATAGCATTCCCCCACGTAAAAAAAAAAAAAAAAAAAAAAAAAAAAAAAAAAAAAGGTTAGGTTAGGTTAGGTTAGGTTAGGTTAGGTTAGGTTAGGTTAGGTTAGGTTAGGTTAGGTTAGGTTAGGTTAGGTTAGGTTAGGTTAGGTTAGGTTAGGTTAGGTTAGGTTAGGTTAGGTTGGGGTGCGTGTCAGAAAACCTCCCCGTGGTGCACCCTGGGCACCAGCAACAATGCTTTTCATTGTTGCTGGTGGCTAATATTCTGACAACCGGTGCCATTAGTTGCGTTTGGCACCGGAGGCGGGGGGATGGACGCGAGTCCCATCCCCAAGCCGGAGGCCCTATTCTGGGCCCGGCTCTCCCAGTACCGCTCTGTTTTAGAGTGGACATGGGAGAGCCCCTTTGACGGGTTCGGCGTGCACTCACCCTGCCGCTGAACAGACAACGGGGTCTCTTCTCGTCGTTCTGACGATTCTTTCCCCCTCTTTGTCCCCCTTTTGTTTTGTGTTTTGGTTTTGTTTTGTGTTTTGGTTTGGTTCTGCGTCCAAATTTGTTTCTTGTCCCCCTTTTGTTTGTTTTGCCCCGTTTTTGTTCTTGTTGTCCCCCCCCTTTTTTTCTGTCTTTTGTCCCCGTTGTCACCGTCTGGCGCATATCGTAACCCCGTATTGTGCAGTGTCGTGGATCACGTCTCGCGGCTGCTGACGGGAGCGAGGGTCTTGGCTTCACCGCCCGGACTGCGAGGGAGTGGCCCTCTATAAAAACCACCCCGAATCTCAAGTTGCTGCCGCACGGCGAGGAGATGCATGGCTGATGGGTAGTTCAGTCACTAGTGCGGCCCCTTCAGGGTACCTGCCGTCCCCCTGAAGTATTAGGCTTGCCCGGGTATCGGGATCTCTGCCCGGGTCGACTTTTATTTCTCCCATACTCGTGGGTTCAAATATGGAATCTTTAAAATCTATTTTAAAAAAGAAAGCGTTAAGAGAGAGGTCGCGCACGCCCAGTATTGCGCGTTCCGAAGAGGAAGAGGAGTTCGTGCGATCGGAGCACGAGAGTGATGTTGCGGAGATTACTCCGGTGGCAACGCCGGAGAAAGCTCCGCGCAAGCGGTTGCGCTCAGCGCAAGAAACGGAGTCGGACGGCTCCAGTGAGGACGCGGCGTCGGCTGCGAAAGTGCCGACAGCGCGACGTGGACGTGGTCGTCCACCCACCCACGGTCGTTACGTGGGTCTGGGACAGGCCAAGGCCGAGCTTGCCGCTGCACTGCGGAAGGCTGAAGATGAGGAGCGCACGTCCGAGGAGGACACCCTCATTGCTGCGGCGTCCCGGCGAGTCGCTGCTGCAAGAAAGCAGCCAGTGGTGGAGCCGGATGCAGAAGACCTGCCGGTGGCACACCTAAAAACCCGGCTCAGCGACGCACTGGAGGCCATACGACTGGTCTCGAGGAAGTCGAAGGGTCTAAAGGGCACGTGCCAAAAGACCCTTAAAGACTCCATCGAGGCCATTAGGGATATCGCAGAGGCCGTCTTCAGCCGCACAGCGAACGAGGAGGTGCAGAAGCTGCAGGTCGAAAATGCTCGCTTGGCGAGAGAGTTGTCCGAGCTCAGGACACGCCAGGAAGAGTTTGAGAAGCGGCACGACCAGGGTGCAAACAAGGAAACTGACCTTGTGGCCCTCGTTCGACGGGAGCTTGGCGAGTTTCGCGCCAAGCTCTCAGTCATGGAGGGCCGGTTGCTGCGCCCTCCTCTGGCCGCAGACAGGGTCAGAGAACCTCCCCGTCCCACTCCCCCGAAGCCTGCGCCGCCAACGTACGCGGCGAAAGCAAGTTCCCCGCGGCTCCCGGCAATTGCTCCAGCGACCGACACAACGGCTCCTAGCAAGCAAAAGGGCAGGAAAAGATCTAAGGCCAAGCGCGCACTTGCAGCTGCCGAACGCCCTACTGCTCCCGGGACACAACCCGCTGCTGCCGCGCGCAAGGCCGACGACTGGGAGGTCGTCGGCCAAAAGAAAGCGGCAGCCAAACAAAGGAAGAAGGCGGCCAAGAAGGCAAGGCAGGCGGCCAGGAAAGCTGCGAGGAAGCTCCAGGCCCCTCGCTCCACTGCAGTTGTTATCACGTTGCAGCCGGCTGCCATCGAGCGAGGTGCCACATACGCCGAGCTCCTCAAGAAGGCGCGGACGGCGATCGACCCCGGCAAACTGGGAATAACATCAGGTTTGCGGTGCCGGACTACCCAGACCGGTGCCCGCCTAATCGAAGTGCCGGGAGTCGCAAGCGGCGACCAGGCGGACCGCCTGGCGGAAAGTCTCCGCCAGGTTCTGGAATCGGAGGAAGTCCGCGTCTCCAGGCCCCAAAAGTGCGTCGATTTGCGCATCACGGGCCTGGATGACTCAGTTGATAAAGAAGAGGTCGTCGCCGCCGTCGCCAAGACCGGAGGGTGCCCTGCTGAACAAGTAAAGTGTAGCGAAGTTAAGCAGGGCCGCGCCGGAATGGGGACGGCTATTATCAGCTGTCCCGTGGCCGCCGCCAAAAAACTGGCCGATGGCCGACGTATTCTGGTGGGGTGGGTGTCGGCGCATGTAAAAGTGCTGGAGCCCAGGCTTGCCCGGTGCTACCGCTGCCTATCCAGCGGCCATGTGGGCGTCATGTGCCCCTCACAGGCTGACTGCACTGGCCGCTGCTTTCGTTGCGGTCAGCCTGGTCACATGGCCGCTACGTGTGAGGCCACGCCGCACTGTATTTTGTGTGCGGCGGCGGGCAAATCGGCGAAGCACCGGGCGGGTAGCAAGGAGTGCGCCGCCACCCAGAAAAAACTGGCCCCAAGGTCCCTTGCCTCATCGTCGGCAGCATCTAAGGTCGCTGCTCCCGCGGTCAGAGGGGCGGAGGTTAATATGGAGACGTAATGCCTCCACGCCTCCGTCTCCTCCAGGCCAATATAAACCACTGCGCCAGGGCTCAGGACCTTCTCCTCCAGAGCATGGCGCAGTGGTCAATTCATGTCGCCATCGTAGCCGAGCCCTATTTCGTCCCCCCCAGGGCTGACTGGGTAGGGGACCTCGATGGCTCGGTGGCGTTAATTTCGCCGGCCGCCGCCGGCGCCCCGTCCTTCGAGAACATCATCCGGGGACGGGGCTGCGTCGCAGCACTCGTAGGAGAAGCGGTTGTGGTGGGCGGTTACTTCTCACCCAACCGACCTCTCGCCGACTTCGAGGAGTATCTCCTCGAATTAAACGTCGTCGTCGCTCGAAGCCACCCTCGGCCCGTGCTCTTCGTCGGGGACCTCAATGCCAAATCCTTGGCTTGGGGTTCCGCGACCACGGACGCGAGGGGTGAATTGCTCGAGGAGTGGGCCGTAGAAAACGGCCTGCTAGTCCTCAATCGTGGGTCAGTGCACACGTGCGTGCGTCAGCGGGGCGGATCAGTCATTGATGTCTCCTTTGCCAGCCCCGCACTAGCACGCCGTGTCCAAGGCTGGCGCGTCGTCGAGGAGGTGGAGACGTTGTCGGACCATCTTTATATTCGGTTCGACGTCTCCGCCCAGACCTCCGACCCCCCAGCCCCAAGGGCCCCGATTGGGGGCGGTCCGCGTTGGGCTTTAAAGAAGCTGAATCGGGAGGTCCTCCTGGAAGCCTCCATCGTTCAGGCCTGGGTGCCAGCACCGGCCAGGCCTGACAATATCGAGATGGAGGCCGAGTGGTTCCGGGAGGCCGTTACTCAAGTCTGTGATGCGGCGATGCCTAGAGTTCCTCGAAATATTCCAGCTAGGCGCCGGGTGTACTGGTGGTCGGACGAAATAGCCGACCTGCGCCACTCCTGCGTGGCGGCCAGACGTCAGTACATCCGGCTTCGTAGGAGGCGTCGCCGCCCTCCCGATTTTGACGCCAGGGAGGCGGAACTGTACGAGGCCTACAGAGCGGCCAAAAAAATCTTTGAAGATCTCCATCAAGCGGGCCAAGGATCTGGCCCGCCAAGAGCTGCTGGGGACTCTGGACCGTAATCCCTGGGGGCGTCCATACCTTATGGTAAGGGGCAAGCTTCGCCCCTGGGCGCCCCCTTTGTCCCAGAGTCTCCGGCCACAGTTGGTGGAGGAGGTGGTGGCCGCTCTGTTTCCCTCACGAGCGGAGCACACTCCTCCGTCGATGGTTCCGCCTTCCATGGCGTCCAGCGCGGACTTTGACGACGACGTGGTTCCCGAAGTGACCCAGGTAGAATTGCGAGCGGCGGTGTCGAGACTTCGCTCGAAAAACACCGCCCCAGGGCCCGACGGCATTCCAGGTCTTGCCTTGGCCCTGGTCCTCGAGGAGCTCGCGCCCCGACTCAGGGGGCTCCTCTGTGAGTGTTTGCAGCAGGGCCAGTTTCCGCGCCAGTGGAAGGTGGGGAAACTGGTCCTGATCAGGAAGGAGGGGCGCCCGGCGGACAGTCCGTCCGCCTACCGGCCCATTGTGTTGCTGGACGAGGTGGCTAAACTATTTGAGTTTATTATCGCGGAGCGCCTCGTCCAGCGTCTTTCTTCAGTGGGTCCGGATCTGGCGGACAACCAGTATGGTTTCCGCCGCGGGCGCTCCACAATCGATGCAGTCCTGCAAATGAGGAGCCTGGCGGAGGATGCGGTGTCCCGGGGCGAGGTCGTCTTCGCGGTGTCTTTGGACATCGCGAATGCCTTTAATACCTTGCCCTGGAGTTGCATTAGGGAGGCACTCATTTTCCATCGAGTGCCGACCTACCTCCGCCGCATAGTCGGGGCATATCTTTCAGAGAGGGTAGTCGTCTACCCGGGTCACGACGGTTGGAGTCGGCGAGAGATGTCGTGCGGTGTTCCGCAGGGATCGGTTCTGGGTCCGCTCCTGTGGAACATCGGTTACGACTGGGTGCTGCGAGGTGCGCTCCTCCGTGGCGTCGGCGTCATTTGTTACGCCGACGACACGCTTGTCACGGCGAGGGGTAAGTCGCACCGGGCGGCGGCCATACTGGCGACCGCTGGGGTCGCACAAGTCGTTGGTCGTATCCGGCGGTTGGGCCTCGAGGTGGCCCTGTCGAAATCCGAGGCAGTATGTTTTCACGGCCCTCGGAACCGGCCACCTCCAGGGGCCCATATCATGGTAGGAGGGGTCCGCATCGGCGTCGAGCCAACCCTTAAGTATTTGGGTCTCCTGCTCGACAGCCGATGGGACTTTACAGCCCATTTCCGTCGTTTGGCCCCCATTCTTCGGGGCGCTGCAGGAGCGCTCGCGCGCCTGCTGCCCAACCTTGGGGGGCCAAACACCTCCTGCCGGAGGCTCTACGAGGGGGTCGTGCGGTCCATGGCCCTATATGGGGCCCCAGTTTGGGGCGACAACCTGGCGGCCCGTAACATCTCGGCGCTTCGTGCTCCACAGCGCGCCATGGCCGTCAGGTTGATTAGAGGGTACCGCACGATCTCGTTCGAGGCTGCGAGCCTCCTCGCCGGATCGATGCCATGGGACCTGGAAGCGGCGCTCCTGGCGTCGCTCTATCGTTGGCGCCAGGAGGCGCTAGCTCGGGGCGAAGGACCTGTTTTTGCCGCTGTCGAGGCGGCAAGGTCCGAGCTCCGCCAGGTCCTAGTGGCGAATTGGAAGGAACGACTTGTGCATCCCAGTGCCGGGCACGCCACGATTGTGGCGGTAAGACCCGTGTTTGAGGAGTGGCTGGAGAGGCGGCATGGCGCCCTCACCTTCCGGCTGACACAGGTTCTAACTGGCCACGGTTGTTTTGGCCAGTTCCTGTGTCGTATACGCCGGCAAGAGACGCCCGGTTGTCACCACTGCGGCGACTGCCGCGACTTTGTTGAGGACACGGCGCTGCACACTTTGGCGGTTTGCCCCGCCTGGGCATCGCAGCGCCGTGAGTTGATCGCGGCAGTCGGATCGGTTGCCCTCTCGCTCCCGGCCGTAGTTCAGTCTATGGTCCGGAGTGAGAGGTCGTGGAACGCCGTCGCCTCCTTCTGTGAGGAAGTCATTTCCATCAAGGAGGCGGCGGAGCGGGAGAGGGAGTGTTTAAACCCTCTCCCCAACCGCAGAGCCGGGCGCCGGAGGGCGCGCGATGACCTCCAGCCACCCTGAGGTTTGACCTGGGGGTGGCGGGCTTTGTGGGCCTGCCCGCCATCCGTTCAGCACCAGGTCCGAGAGGCGGCGTGCGTGTTCCCACGCGCGCCTCTGTGTCGAGTCCGTCTCCCCTCTAGGGGGGAGACAGTAGGGTTTTATAATGTCGGAAGTGCCTATTTTGGGTAGGTCTTTTGTGTAGTGGCCTGCCGTTTCATACGGCGGGCCGAAACCTCGGCGGGGTCGCGACCGCATGCGAAAGCGATTCGCGCGGCCCCGCCGATAGTGGTTTTGTCGAGGAACACCGTGGTAGGTTTAGTCGGTATTCCGGGAGGTACATTATTTCTTTTCCATCTTCTTTTACCCCGGCGAGTCCGACATAATCCCTCCGCCCGCCCCCGCGGAGGGATATGCGTCATAGCATTCCCCCACGTAAAAAAAAAAAAAAAAAAAAAAAAAGGTTAGGTTAGGTTAGGTTAGGTTAGGTTTTTTTTTTTGATATCCCCTCGAGGGTAAATCCGCCCCGAGAGGGAGTTTATTGCGATGCAATACGCGAGACATTCTGCTATTTGATACAGAAATTTATTAGATTACAATTTAGTTAGCGTTGGCATTACCAATTTCTGTTTTATGGAGACAATCATAGTGGGTTTTAGAGAGCCTTAAATCTATTCTTATGTCTAAACCTAATTCTGAGACCCACTCAACCTGCCATCCGGCCACCGCACAACGATCGCTTATTACTACCATTGAGTGGTTAGCACTGTCAATCGCTGCGCCACGGCCAAACGGCAAGCGAAATGGGCTCCGTATAACACTTAAATCTAATCTTATATATGTATAAACATAAGTCTAAACTTAAACTTTAACATGGTTAATTTCTATATAATTGAACTTGTGTATTTTCACTGAAATTGCTTTTGGGGTGTAGCGATACATATTAACTAATACTGGGTATAACAAGTGGTAATATTAACCTATACAGTCTGTATGTACAAAGTGGTCATATTAACATATGCAGTGAGGAATATAAATGTGTTTATATTCTAGATAGGTAGTAGGGTATTAATTGTTAACATTTATGACCATATTATGATTAGGTGACAGTTTAAATAAGTTTGTATAGTCTTGAATCTAATCTTATATCTAAACTTAGCCCTAAAATGGCTAATATAATTATATATTCTAGGTAGGTAGTAGGGTATTAATTGATAACATTTATGACCATATTATTATTGGGTGACAGTTTAAATTAGTTAAACTTAACTCTAAAATGGCTAATATACATCCATTATTAGTTTGTGTGTGTTATCATTAATGTTTCTTAGAGGGTGTGGCGGTGCCTATCAATGTCTTCTGTATGTACAAAGTGGTTTTATTGACATATGCAGTAAGGAATATAAATGTGTTTATATTCTAGATAGGTAGTAGGGTATTAATTGAAAACATTTATGACCATATTATGATTAGGTGACAGTTTAAATAAGTTTGTATAGTCTTAAATCTAATCTTATTATTTAAACTTAACTCTAAAATGGCTAATATATATACATTATTAACTTTTGTGTGTTGTCATTAATATTTCTTAGAGGGTGTGGCGGTGCCTATCAATGTCTTCTGTATGTACAAAGTGGTTTTATTGACATATGCAGTGTGGAATATAAAATTAATTTATATTCTAGGTAGGTAGTAGGGTATTGATTAATAATATTTATGACCATATTATGATTGGGTGACAGTTTAAATTAGTTTGTATAGGTAATCTTAAGTCTAAACTTACATATATCTAAACTTAACTCTAGAATAGCTAATATGTACTTATACATTATTAAATGTTTTGTGTGTTGTCATTAAATTTGCTTATAGGGTATAGGCAAAGTGGTTATATTAACATTATATAATGTGGAGCATTAAATGTGTTTGTATTCTGAGTAGTTGAATGGGCACCTATTGTTTAATTACATATGTTAAGTTAAAAAGTTTGAGTAAGTTTTGTAAAACCTTAAATCTAGTCTTATATCTAAGCTTAAGTCTAAATAAAATTCTAGAATAGTTAATGTGTACCTTAATTATTAGGTTTTGTGTGTTACCATTAAAATTGTTTGGGAGGTGTAGCGGTGCCTATCAATGTATTCTGGGTATACAGAGTGGTTGTGTTAGTGTTAAGAATATATAGTGTTGAACATTGCATGTGTATATTCTGAGTCTTGGAGTGTTGATTGATGGCATAGTGACCATATCATGATTAGGTGAAAGTTTAAGTAAGTTTTGTACATTCTTAAATCTATGACCTTATATCTAAACTTAAATCTAAACTTAAACGCTAAAATGATTAATATGTACATTATTGAATTGGTGTATAAGCATTATGGTTTGCTTAGTTGGGATGTACCAGTACCAATTCATGGGATAAGGATATACATATGTAGTGACTTTATATAAATAATAAGTTCCGCTTACGTATGGCAGATGGCGTCAGCGTTTGGTTTCTAAAATATGATTACATCTAAAGTGTGTGTTAAACGATGTTCTGGTGGTGAAGGCGCTACATAAAGCATATAGGCACTCTATTTATGTAGGTTGAGTGATTCAGAATTGATTGACTTCAAGATAACTCAAGCTTATATTTATACATTTGTGGAATTCTCGTCTATGTAGTATGAACTATGATTTGAATTTAGCTTTGTAGGTCCAGAAGTAAGTTCCGCCCACATCTGCTAGATGGCGGTAGTGATTGATTTGTAAAAATAGCGTTGCGCGCTTAAGCGCATAAAAGACTGTTACGTAAGTTACGTAAGTTAAAAACATGATTTTTTGTTTGTGTAGTTATTATGTTGTTTATTATGTCATTTCGTAGGTTTTAGGTCTAAAACAGATAGGGTCAAAGAAATTATGTAAATGGGGTGATTCGTTTAGAGTTTATTAGGAATTTTCGGTAGTGGAGATTGTCAAATGTAAAAATGTAAGATTTTGTTCAGTAAACTTTTTGTATAGTGGTGGTATGTTTATTATTGGTTAATAAGTGTTGCCTGCTTCCGTAGGACGGTTATGCCAATCTATGGTGTGTAATAACACTGGTAATTGGTAAGTTATCAGATTTACGATAATAAGTTCCATCAGCCTCTAATAGATGGCGATAGTGGTCGGTTTCTGAACATGTAATATGTAATATGTTCTATAAGCTAGGGCGCGGGGAAACCAAATATTACGTAACTTGGAAACCTGATTTTTTGTTTGTGTAGTTATTATGTTGTTTATTATGTCATTAGCAGGTTTTAGGTCTAAAACAGATAGGGTCAAAGAAATTATGTAAATGGGGTGATTCGTTTAGAGTTTATTAGGAATTTTCGGTAGTGGAGATTGTCAAATGTAAAAATGTAAGATTTTGTTCAGTAAACTTTTTGTATAGTGGTGGTATGTTTATTATTGGTTAATAAGTGTTGCCTGCTTCCGTAGAATGGTTATGCCAATCTATGGTGTGTAATAACACTGATAATTGGTAAGTTATCAGATTTACG
The DNA here is from genome assembly GCA_963675205.1 of Catocala nupta. NCBI lineage: Eukaryota > Metazoa > Arthropoda > Insecta > Lepidoptera > Erebidae > Catocala > Catocala nupta. Next base: position 30,343,611 of record OY776093.1, read on the forward strand.
ATAATAAGTTCCATCAGCCTCTAATAGATGGCGATAGTGGTCGGTTTCTGAACATGTAATATGTAATATGTTCTATAAGCTAAGGCGCGGGGAAACCAAATATTACGTACTTGGAAACATGATTTTTTTGTTTGTGTAGTTATTATGTTGTTTTTCGTTTCGTTTGATAGGTTTATGTCTGAAACAGATGAGATAAAAGAAATTGTGTATATGGAGTAATCCGTTTGGGGGTTATTAGGAGTTTTCGGTGGTAGAGTTTGTCAAATGTATAAATGTCTGTAATTGTTCAGTAAACTTTTTGTATAGTGATTGTATGTTTATTATTTGGTTAGTAAGTGCCGCCTGCTTCTGTGACACGGTTATGCCTATCTATGGTGTGTGATAACACTGGTAATTGGTAAGTTATCACTTATCAGATATACGATAATAAGTTCCATCAGTTCCTAATAGATGGCGATAGTGTTTGGTTTCTGAACATTTCATTTCGTTTAAGCTAAGGCTCGGGGGAACGAAATATTACGTAACTTGGAAATATGATTTTTTGTTTGTGTAGTTATTATGTTGTTTTTTGTGTCGTTTGACAGGTTTGGGTCTAAAACAGATGAGATAAAAGAAATTGTGTGAATGGAGTAATCCGTTTGGGAGTTATTAGGAGTTTTCGGTGGTTAGAGTTTGTCAAATGTAGAATTTATGTTTTTGTTCATTGAAATTTTTGTATTGTAATATTATGTTTATTATTCGGTTTCACCTAAAATGTGTGTTAACGCAGTTAACTGGTAGGCAATAATAAGTGCCGCCTACTTCCATAGCACGGTTACGGCGCCTATCTATGGTATGTGATAGCGCTGATAATTGATAAGATATCTGTTTATCGATATTGAGTTCCATCAGCATCTAACAGATGGCGTTAGTGTTTAATGTCTAAAAATAGCATTACGTTTAGGCTGAAGCGCCGATTAGACCATATATTACGTAACTTAGAAATATGATTTTTTGTTTGTGTAGTTATTATGTTGTTTCTTGTGTCGTTTGACAGGTTCAGGTCCAAAACAGATGAGATAAAAGAAATTGTGTGAATGGGGTAATCCGTTTGGGAGTTATTAGGAGTTTTCTGTGGTTAGAGTTTGTCAACTGTAGAATTTATGTTTTTGTTCAGTGAAATTTTTTGTATTGTTATAATATTATGTTTATTATTCAGTTTCACCTAAAGTGTGTGTTAGCGCTGGTAGCTGGTAGGCAATAATAATAGCCGCCTACTTCTATAGCACGGTTACGGCGCCTATCTATGGTATGTGATAGCGCTGATAATTGATAAGATATCTGATTATCGATATTGAGTTCCATATGTTTTCTTTCTAAAATTAGCATTATTTCTGTGTGGTGTGTGGTGAACTATTGTGATAAGTGTGGTGAGTGGTAATGACTGATAACGCTGATAACTGATAAGCGTTAGGTCGTTGACCGATAATGAGTAGTGATTGCAACGTGTGAGGTTGTATATGTGGGTGTGTGGAGTGTAGTGTTATTATGTTATTAAGCTTGATATTGATGGTATGATTATTGTGTATGATGATTGTCGTTAGGTATTGTTGAATTTTTTAAGTGAGTTTACTATGTAGGTAATGTGTGTTATGAATGAATTAATGGTTTCTTCGTTTTGTAGAAGTTGGGTTATATTGTATGGATCGGTGTCGTGATGAGTGCAGGTTAACTCATGTGTGTAGCGTGTATGAGCGAAGCGAGGACATAGTGTAATTAGGTGAATGAAAGTTTGTGTAGTCGTGTCGTCGCAGGGGCAATGGTCGTCGGCTATTATGTGGAATCTGTGTAGGTAGGATTTGTGGTATGCGTGGTCCGTGAGAAGTTGGGTGAGTGCGAATGTTTGTCCTGTTGTATTTATGAGTTTGTGTAGGTGTGTGAGTGTGGGGCACCATGTTTTGATTTTAATGCCCTTGTTGTTTAGAAGGTATCTCTCTTCGGCTTTCTGGTAGCTAATGCTTTTGTTTATTTTCTTTTCTAAGCTTAATGGGAAGTTGTAGTATACAGGGGACGTCTTTTTCTCTGCTGCCGCTTTTGCGGCGATGTCCGCGACCTCGTTCCCGTGTACCCCGACATGCGCCTTTACCCAGATGAATTTTATTATGGTGTTACTGGTGTGTATGAAGTGTTGTATGTTGTTGGTGAGTTTGTGTGTGCTTCGTGTGTTCTGAACGTCTTCCAAGGCCGATCTAGAGTCAGACATGATGACGGCTGCATGTACCCGATGATCGCGTAACCATCTGCAGGCTTGGTCGATGGCTACTAGTTCGGCCTGGAAGACTGTGCAGGTAGAGTGTAGTTTGTAGGTTTTGGTGATAGTTGTGTTGTCGGGTGTCTGTACGACGAAAGCAGCGCCCACGAGTTCATCGTGTTTGCTGCCGTCCGTGAATATGTGGTGTTCATGCAGGTGATTGATGAGAAGGTCATCGAGTTCTTGTTGCGTGTTGGCAGTGTCGAAGGGATGTGGCGTGCGGTGTGCGGGGTGTAGTAATTCGGATGGGTGTGTTGGTGTGTCGAGTGTAATGTCATGTGGGAGATGGTTCGAGTGTCCTGCAATTCTGGTGCTCTCGGTTACCGCGGTTTCCTCTGCTTTAATGTCGAGCGGAGTGAGTGTGGAAATGGCTATGGCGTTGGTGGTATTGATTGTTCGGAATCCGCGGATGATTTTTAATGCGAAGCCCCGCTGAACCGAGAGGAGTTTTTTGCGGTTAGTCTTGAACTCGAGGGCTTTGCGCCACACGCTAGAGGCGTAGCATATGATGGGCTCTATTACCCCTCTATAGAGGGTGTGTATGTTTTGTGAATGAATGCCCCAGGTGGGTCGTATGAATGTAGTGAGTCTATTGTGGAGTGCGCGTGCTTTGTGAGTAATGTAATCTACGTGTTGTGTGAAGTGTAGGTTGTCGTCGATGACGACTCCCAGCACTTTAGCTGTGCGGCTGAATGGAATGTGGTTATTGTGCATGTTGATGTGTATTTGTTTTGTTTTGGGTGTGAAGGCGAGAGCTATTGTTTTTTGTGGTCCGAACGTTAATTTGTTGGCTTCTCCCCATTCCGAGATGGTGGCTAGACATTGATTGACGTTGTGTTGTAATTTAATGAGGTTCTTGTGTGATGCAATTAGTACAATGTCGTCCGCGAAGGCCTGTAGGTTGCAACCCTCCGGCAGTGTCCTGTCCCTGGTTGAGCCACCGGACAAGTCCAGTAGTTCATCCAGGATCAGGTTCCAGAAGGTTGGGCCGCACACGGACCCCTGGATGCAGCCCCTGGTCAGTCTTTTGGTGGCCTTTGCGTCGGAGTAGTGTAGTGTGGCGGTGCGGTCTGTGAGGTAATTTTGAATAATTGTATATATGTTTCTGGGGCAGTGTACGTGGTGTAGGCGTGTGAGTATGGCAGGCCACCATGCATGGTCAAAGGCGGCTTTTATATCCAGCGAGATCATGGTGACGTGCCGGCCGTTGCTTTTGTGTGTTCTGATGGTATTGAGCATGTCTGTGAGTGCGTGTGTTGTCGATATTTGTTGTTTGAAACCATATTGGTGGGCGTTGGATGTGTGTGTTGTGTTGAGATGGTGTGTGAGGCGCTGTGTTATTAGTTTTTCCAGTGTTTTGCCTAGGATAGGCAGGAGGCCAATGGGTCGGAATGAAGCGGTGCTTGTGTAATCGGTTTTGTTGTGTTTTGGTATAATTTTTATGATTGCGTGTTTCCATGAAGTGGGGAATATGGATAATGTAAGGCATCTATTCATAAGTTTTGTTATTAGCTCGGGGAAGCAGAGTGCGAAGTTATAGCAGATGTCAGAAGTGAGGTGATCAGCGCCGGGTGACTTGCCGGGGTTCATATGTTTTAATATGTCGAGTATTTCGTGTTGTGTGAATTGTGGTTCGTCGTGAGTGTTAGGTGGTTGTTGTGTGAATGTGCGTGTTGAGTGTTGTTCTGGGGTGTCGGGTGTGTCGTCTGGGTAATATTTGTGGAGGAAGGTGGTGGCCGTTTCATGACTGGACGTGGTGTATGTGCCGGGTGATATTTCTATTGTACATGGTGGTTTCGTGGGCGGACCGAGTTTAATAATTCTATTTGTGACCGACCAAACATCCTCTTTACCTTGTCTGGTACAAAACTGTCTAAAGTGTTCTGTGGAGGTCTTTTTGATAGCTTCGGCATATGTTACTTTGAGTGAGTCTCTCTCAACGAGAGCGTCAGTTAATGGCAAGTTTCTAGATTTAAGTTGTGTGATTCTGCGGTGGTTGTTAATTACTTGTCTCTTTAGCTCGGTAAGTTCTTCAGTCCACCACGGTGCTCTAGGGGGGCGTCTGCCAGCGTGTGGTAGATGTGTGTTGCATGTGTGTTGGATGAATTTGGTGAGTTTGCCGGTGTATGTGTCTATGTCCCGTTGGGTGTTGAGTGTGTCGATGTCTATTGTGTAGATGTCGGTGTTCAATATTTGTGTTTTGAATATGTCTTTCAGTGTGTCCCATTCGCGGTAGAGTTTGGTGTTATATCTGAATGTTGTGGTATGAGGGTTGGGTTTGAAGTGTTGCGTAGTGTGTAGCGTGTATGTGATGGCGTGATGGTCGGATGACGGACATATGGAGGGGTCGACCTTCCAGTTATCGATGTTGTTGGCTATATTGTCGGAGGTGATAGTTAGGTCGACAATCGAACCTCTGACCCGTCCGTCGACCATGGATTCATAGGTGTTTGTGTTGCCGGTGTTGATGATGCATGTATTGTTGCTCAGTGTCAGATCAACCACCTCTTCGCCACGTTTGTTATTGGTGAGTGAGCCCCATAATCGGTGCCACCCGTTAAAGTCACCGGCTATAATGTGGGTGGCGTCGCGCTTGTCAAGTATGAGTTTGCGGAGTTGGAGTAGTGTGTTGTTAGTGTCTGTGTTGGGTTCAATGTATATACAGGTGATTATAAATCTCCTGCCTGTTTGTGTTGTAAGCTGTATGGTGCACATGTTGGATGTGGAGTGTTGTGTGAGTCCTAGTGTGGCGCCGATATTGTTTTTGGTGTGTATACATGCTTTGGTGTGTGTGTTGGTGGGGAATTGGTGTGTTGTGTAGCCTGGTATGTCTTTGACTGTTATTTGTTTGCCGGTGTATGGTTCGCATGTTAGTAAGATGTCTGTGTTGGTGTTTGTGCAGTGTTGAATGACTTCTTGTGTAGCTGCATAGCCGCGCCCAAGGTTAACCTGTGTAAATGTTAGTGTGGTTGTTGGGCGATTACGTGTATTATGTGTACGGGGTGTAGTGCGGTGTGTGTGAGTGTGAACGTGTTGTCTATGGTCCATAGTCTGTTCTGTTGCGAAGGTTTTGGGTCGCTATTAGGAGTCTGGGGCAGGTTAATGAGGTGGCGCTGTGTTGTGTGTTGGCTGTCCGTTTGTATTGTTTGTTGTGGGTGACGCAGTTATAACAGTCGGTCGCGCCCTCGTCTCTCTTTACCGGGCAGTCTTTATAGAGGTGTGTGAGGGATGCGCAGTGAGAGCAAACTGTGTCTCTTGATGTGCAGTGCTTCCTCGTATGTCCAAACTGTAGGCAGTTGTAGCACTGCAGGAGGGGTGTGTATTCGCACACGTGAATACGCTGGTGATCAACGTTTAGTTTCCCTGCTGTGACGGCTGCCCGCCAAAGGGGAGGTGTAGCAGTGAAGACTGCGTTATACAGTAGTTTATTTCTGTTGGTGCGTTTAATTTTAAACTGGAGATCGTCTGAGGTAGCCGGGATATTGAATATGTTTTGAGATAGTATAATGTCTCGAAGTTGTTCACACGGGGTATTATTCGTGATGCCCTTCAGCACAAACATGGGCTTAAGTTTTTTGCAGGGCTCAGCTGTCAGGTCGCTCTTGGCCTGTCTGATTTTGTTGAGTGCGATATCCCGATGTTCGGCGCAGTCGAACTCAATTCTGACTTTGTTATTTGAGATGAATTTGACCTCCGCTGGTGAAAAATTCGTGTCGCGAAACGTTACTCCGGTGCGGAACGCGTTTAGGGTTTCCTGCGGGCCAGAGACGGTGCCCTTAGGTGCGAGTATAATCGCCGGTTTCGTGACTGGTATGGCGGGGGGAGATGCTGGAGCGGATTTGGTGATGGCCGCGTAGCTGGGGTGGGGCTGGGGTTGTGGGGACGTGGTGGTCTTGGTGATCGAGTTTAATTCGTTCTTGATGACCTCCCTGAGGTCGGACACTATTGACTGTTTTAGGTCGGTGAGCGTCTGGGGGTCGATGGTGTTATGAGGGGTGGCTTGTTGTGTTTGTTTGTCGATGTTGGTGGTGTGTTTGCCTATACTGATTATTTCGTTAAATATCTCTATTATTTTATTTTTATTATCTCTGTTCAGACTTTTAGCGGCGGTGAGTAAGTGTCGTGCGGTTGTTATTTTGCCGTGTACGAATTGGCAATAGTCGAAAGGGCCGCTAGGGGTGATCTGTTGACGCTGATCGTCATCCGCGGACTGGTACTCAAGATTGAGCCCCTCCTCGTCTGACAAAGTCAGCGAGTCGTAGCGATGGCGGTCGGGGATGGACATAAGGGTGGAAACAAGCGCTAAAACACTGCGTCAACTCCGCGCGGCCGAATAAGTTCCGCCTACATCTAATAGATGGCGACAGCGTCGAAATTCTAAAAATAGCCGTGCGTCTAAGTTTGCGATAACACTGATAACTGATGACTATGTTCTTTAAACGGAATCCTAATGATTAAAGTCAGTTTACAGAGTGCCTATATACTCTATGTACGCTAATAAACTTGTATGATATGGGTAATGAATAATATCAGATTGGATGACTCAAAGTTGGTTGACTGTAGACTATCTTAAGCTTATATTGATCTGAACCGAGTGATTCGTGTGCGTGGGGTTTGTGTTGATATAATGGTGACACAGAATCTAAGTTACAAACACGGTTGAAAAGTTATTACGTAAAGTAAACAAACATTAGGTTGTAACGTCGAAAGTAGCAGAGGTCCGGGCGAAAATTCGTCAAAGGTCCAGTTTTCGTCGTAGAATTATGTACTTGGTGTCTATCTATTCATTGGAGAGCGGCGCAGGTGATAGTGTGAAGTGATTGGGGTGTCATCGATTTCGTTTTTGTTTTACAGGTCAGAGAAGTTGAGGTTTCGAGTTCGGTTCTTGGTATGCGTAATTACCTCACTTCCCGGTGCGTCCGGATGAATCTGATGGCTGGGGGGTGCTGGTGGACGTCTTAGCAACTCAATTCCAGCGCCAAAAGCAGCCGCACGCGCCTCTTTCAAAAAGGGCGTGGCCGCGTGGATTTTGAATTTCCTCTTTTATTCGGTGGTGCGAGGTGGTACAGTGGTGTAGGGGCACTTAAAGGAAAGGTACGAAGTGCCCGCAGCCGATGCCGTAATAAAATTTGGGGGTCACCGCTTTGGATTACGCGGCGCACGCGTTTTAAAGTTTTTGTGTTGTGTGAACTAACCTCAAATCTGGTTTTTGATGTCCTGAGGTTAAGCACTGTGATCCTGGTTTGCGACACTGCACAACACTTATAAGGGACACGTTCCCGCACAAAATGACACCAAAATCACTGAATTCCGAGCATTTTTGCCGACGTTTGGATTTTTCGAACGTAGAGCTGATGCGAAACGATGCGCGCTCGGCGGGAGGAGGCCGGGTTGTTGGTTAGGTTAGGTTAGGTTAGGTTAGGTTAGGTTAGGTTAGGTTAGGTTAGGTTAGGTTTTTTTTTTTTTTTTTTTTTTTTTTTATTAAGTATATTTTTACTCCACAGACATTGTGTCCGTGCCTTTGGGAGAGTTTTATTTCTATTTGATCTTGTCTATTGATGTGCCTGCATTTGACATACCAGGCAGCATCACAATTTTTTAAAAAGATTAAAGGGAACACTATTTAGGCTGATGGCCTATCTTCGGCTTTTGTTGTTAATGCCGGTTTTTATGGTGGCCTTCTAAGATGGGCTGAAGGCCTATATCTTTAGGCTGAGGGCCTGTTTATTCTTTATCTATATTAAATTTCGAAAAGGCCTTCGAAGATGGGCTGAAGGCCTATATCTTTGGGCTAGGTGTATTTTTGTCTAGGATATTTAATAGGCCTTCTAAGGTGGGCTGAAGGCCTACATATTTTAGGCTGAGGGCCTTTTGTAATTTGAGAATATCTATTTTAGGCTCTAATTGGGAGGCTGAAGGCCTTTTTGGGAAGGCTGAAGGCCTTTTGTTGGGCTGAGGGCCATTGATGTTGGGAGGTGACCTTCATGGTTTTGCGGTGTCGTACTGTGTGTAGGTGGGCAACGTAGTTCTTTTTGTTTAGGGACCTTGATTTGGAGGGCGTTCTTCCTGTGCGTGTTCTGGATTAAGTGTGTCGTCTCGATGTTTGACGACCAGTCGATCCATAGTTTGATGGTCTCTATGGTGGATCGCCATTTTGAGGTTGTAATCCAGAAAGCTTTTGGTTGCTGATGTTATAGCCCTCTTCACCAGATTTCCTACTGCGTCATCGCTGTCGTCGGTGTGGTAGACGAAGAACCTAGTGTGACGCGATATGGCAACCACTGCGTGGGGGACACTGTCGTGGAGTTGTAGCCTCCTGCTTGCACATTTTATTAGGATGACCGAATCGTACGCCAGTCCTTGCGCTTCGTGGATTGTGAGAGTGTTGGATCCTTTTCCGCTACCAAACCCTTGGTCTTGTAGGGTTTCCTTTTCCGCCTGTGTATACGTAAGGAAAAGTGTGTTGGCCTGGGTCTTGGGGATCTCAACGCCTCTGTACGTTGCTAGGTGTAGGGACTTAGTTACGCTACTTGACGAGTATATGCCATTGTAGACTTCACTGAGGGCGTACGCTACATCCATCGGGCATCTGTGTGTGCAGAGCAGTTCTTGCGAGATGTTGGTTAAGAGATTTGGACGCATGTATGTGATTTTAAAAAGATTTTCTCGATCTATAAAATGCAGCTGATTTACGTCGCCGATCAATAGCAGCTCGTTTGCTCCCACGATACGCAAAATCATCACAATGGCTCCGAAATGGTTCATGAGTGCTTCGTCGACTAGTAGACGACTGCACTGTGTTCTGTCCTGCTCTTTAATGCCATTTGCGAGAATTGATGCTATTGTGCGTATCTTTGTTGCTGCGTCCGCTCCTGCTCGACGTGTGATCCTTTCTACCAAATCTCTTTTCGCTTCTGTTGTTGTAGTGGCTACGATGTCCTTTGAGCTTTCAAAGTTTCTTATAATCCACGTTGTTTTACCGCACCCTGGGACTCCATTTACCCACGTTAATTTTGGTACTGCCCAATTTTCCGGTGGGTCGCTTTCTGACATCTTTTGCGCTCTTTCGAGGATTGTGTCTTCTAGCCATATCACCATGTCTTGGGTAGTGACGACGATAGGGTCGTTCTCCGGGGTTTGGTAAGTTATTCTGCCCGTGCGCTTCGTCTCTTCTCTGTCTAGGGGTATGATGCCTGCCGTAGCGCTGTATGCCACCATGTGTCTGGACATCTTCTTCCCTTTTATGACTGTCGAGGTGTGATTGTTGTAGATCGTGGCCTCTGCTTCCTCGAGTCTTACTGTGAGTAGGCCTTCTTGGTCGTATTTGTAGGCCTTAAGTATATTTCTACATTTAAAGATGTTAGTTTGCCTTGTAGCTTTTAATATAGCAGTGTATTCGAGGAACGCGTTTGCCATATGATCTACTGCTGTGACAGCCTGTTTGAGGTTTGGCGCTCGGACTTGTCCTGTGTCCGCTTTGGTTCTCTTAGTGGTTGCCTTCGTTGCCTTCGATATTACGTATTCCTTTGCTCTGGATGTAGATGTTGATGGTGCCGGGTGTTGTGGCAGTATTCTTCTCAGGGTTGTGGGAACATTTTGAGTGAGTGAGCAGATGGTCTTGAGGAATGGCGTAATTTTTGGATGTTTTGGCGATGTGGGTGTTTTTCTCTCCCTTTCTTTTAGTAGCCGTTGTTGGAGCTTTTCTGATCCGCTGGAGGGAGTAGCAATTTGCAGTGCAAGTGACGTCGATGGTGGGGAGGGTAGAGGTGTGGGTGGTTGTGAAGGCCTCAGGAAGTTCAGGTTTTGGTTTCTTCCTTCGTACACAACAATCTCGTGGTATTCGGAGGCCTCAATGCACCCGACATAATCTGTGACCTCTCCTCTGTCGAAATCAGCCGTCATGGCGTCCACGCTGATGATGCGTGGGATGGTGGGTTTGCCCTTGCTAGCCTCTGATAACTTCTGGAGTAGGCAGCATGCTTGAGTGAACTGGGACTTGTTGGCGTTCCAATCGAAGAGAAGAATCGTCTTGTTCCGTGCACGCACTAGACGACTCTTTAGTCCCGCTACTTCGAGTTCACTGAGCGCATCGTACCTCTTGCGCTTCATGCTGGTTCTGGTCGTACTTCCTTTCATTATCAGAGCCACTCCTGGAGAAATTGCCACTCTCTTGGGTCCGTTGGCGTTGCAGAATCCTATCCCTAGTCGCTCATAATTGGTGTTCATGAAAAGGACCACGTTCCTGGTTCTTAGCCCTGGGGCTCCGCGCTCTCCACTCTCCAGTAGTTCTTGTTCTGAAGAGAAATGGGCGCAGGGTCTATGCGGTTGTACGGGTCCTTGATGGGTGATAGGGATAGTGTCTTGGATGTTTGGCTCTTGTGGTGGTAGGTTGATGGTATTATCTTTGTCTTTGCTGTGCCTTATTTTCGCGATTCTAAAGATGTTTTCCATAAAGCAAAGGATCTTTGGTCTCGTTGTTGCGTTTTCCAGCATCACTTGCAGGTTTGTCTCTGTCAATTTGGTGTTTAATTGAGTTTCGAGATCGTAGCGATGAGTTAGAAAACGAGGACAGTCGAAAATTATGTGCGGTGCTGACTCAGAGATATTGGGATCGCACTCGCAGCCTGGGCTAGATATGAGTTTGAATCGGTGTAAGTATTCGCCTATACCTCCATGACCGGTGAGTGCTTGCACTTGGATAGGTGTCAGTTTGGTTCCTCTCACTAAGCGATATGCTATGTGCACCTGGGGGAGGAACTTTTTGGTGACTGCTCCTGTGCTGGAGGTCTCATATCTGTCCTGCCATTTTTTGATGGATTCCTCTCGAATCATCCTCTTTACAAATGACAGTGGGACTTTGTCGTAGTCCGGCCTCGATGTTGGTGTTAAGGCTGCTTGTTTCGCGAGTTCGTCTGCACGCTCGTTGCCGATTGTGCCCGCGTGCGCTCTGAGCCAGAACAATCTCATTTCTCTGCCTTGGGATGTTATGTCCTTTATGCTCTGCTTGATGGTCCTTGTGAGGGCAGTGGTGTACTGGGGGTTTCTCAGCAGTTCCAGCGAAGATCTTGAGTCGCTGAGGATGTTGATCATTGGTTCACTGCCGAGACTCGCCATCTCCACTGCTCTATGCAGCGCATACATTTCTGCTTGAAAGACAGAGCAAAAATGATCAAGACTAAAGGTTTTGCTGGTAACTTCCTTGCCTCCTTCCCACCACGTTAGGGCAGCTCCGGTCTTCCCCTCGATTTTGCTGCCATCTGTGTATATTTGGGGGCCTGTAATGTGGTGGGATTTGATGGTTTCGGGATCCATGTTCTCTAGGAGCGCGAACTCTGTTGTTATGAGTTCGCTTGGGTGAGGTTGGTCCGCGTGATTCACCTTGCGCTCTAGCTGTTTCCCTGGTGGGAGGTAGTCTTGACTGTGGCCCTTTTTGATCTTATAAAGGCTTGCCGTTTCTTGGATCCTAAGATCAATGGGCAGCAAGCCTGTTAGGGCCAAGGCTGATGTTAGTGAAACTGTCCTGTATCCTTTGCAAATCTTTAGGGCAAAGCCTCTTTGGATGGAATTTAGGATGTCGTTTACTGTGTTCAGCTCTGTGGCATGAGCCCAAACACTGGAGGCGTATGTTATGATTGGCTCGATGACCGCCGTATATATGGTTCTTATTATTTCTCCGTTTAGTCCCCACGTCACTTTTGCTGCACACGCAAGCTGCTTATAGATATCCGCGGCCTTCTTACAAATTGCGGATACGTGTGATGTGAACGTGAGTGAACGGTTGATGATGAGGCCCAAGAGCTTTATTTCCTCAACTAAGCTTATCTGGTTGCCGGACATGTAGATCGCAGGGGGTTCGAATTTTAATTTCTTCGTCATTATCATGGCACTGGTCTTGTGTGCTGCGAAGTTGAGTTTGTTTTTCTTTCCCCATTCTACTACTGTCTGCAACGTTTTGTTGGCTGTTTGCTCTAGGGCGCTTACCGTGTGGGCGGAGAAAAATAGGACTACATCGTCTGCGAACGCTTGACATGTCACTCCCTCCTCAGATAGATGTTGTAAGAGGGAGTCGAGGATGATGTTCCAAAATGTTGGGCCCCCTATGGAGCCTTGTACGCACCCTTTAGTGGTGTTCTTCTCGCATGTCGTCCTGGCGTAGTTGACGATGATCCTGCGGTCTTGGAGATATGAGCCGACCATGTTGTACAAGTTTCTAGGGCACTTTTTCTGCAGCAACTGATGTTTGAGGGCTGGCCACCAAGCGTTGTCGAATGCCCCCTCTATGTCCAGTGAGACTAGGAGTACTAGCTTCTTTTCCAGAATTTCCTCTTTGACTAGTTCCACTAGATTGTAAAGGGCATCCTCTGTGCCTCGTTGGGGTATGAAGCCATACTGGTTTTTATTTAAAGTTGGGAGGATGTGCCACTGAATTCTTCCTATCATCATCTTTTCTACTATCTTCCCGATGACTGATAGGAGGCCTATGGGTCTGTAGGATTTGGGGTGAGTGTAGTCTTCTTTGCCCGGTTTTCTTAGGATGACGACGTGGGCTTCCTTCCATGCTTTAGGGAAGTATTCTAGCTTTAAGCAGGCGTTAGCTATCGCCAGAAAAACTTCCCTCTCGCAAGTGATGGCTTGGGTGATGATATCCGATGTTATGCCATCTGGCCCAGGAGCCTTTTTGGGGTTTAGTGCTTGGAGCACTGACTCCAGTTCCCCTTGTGTGAAGGCGGGGTCGTCCTCTTTTAGCTGTTCCAGGTGACTCTCTTCCGCCAAATCCCGAAGTTGAGTGTGGTATGGGGTGTCGGTGTCCGTGGTGTCGTCTGGGTAGAAAGTTTTCGCCAGAAGATCCGCCGAGCTTTGCGGACTGAGTGTTGTGCCGCTAGCGTCTCTTAGAAGGGTGTCCTCTTGTCTTCTGGCTGATTTTCTGATGACTCTGTAGATTCCGTCCCACATACTCTCCTTCTTCTGGGTGGTGCAGAATTCCTTCCAACTTTTTGTCTGCTCCTCTGCTGCTTTCTGACTATATTCTTGTTTTGCCTCTACATATTCGTCGATGACGCTTTGCCTTCTGGTTGGTGCCGCATTGCGGATGCGTCTCTTTCTTCTAAGGACTTCTCTTTTGAGTCTCCCTAGAGACGGCGTCCACCATGGGGGTGTCGGTTGGCCTTTGTAGGATCCTGTCCTTGGGATGGTTGTTTCACAGGTCTCTGTGATTGACTTTATATAGGATCCTACTATGGACTCTAACTCTGATGGTGATGATACTGATTTGACTTTTACAGGAGTGATGTTTTTCTCTGCTAGGGTGGACGTGAAGAGTGACCTAAATTCTGACCACTTCGCCTTTCTGGTGTTGTAAACCCGTGTTGTTTGGGGCTTTAGAGGTGTTAGTGCCCTTTCAACACGGAGCGTAAATGTGATTGCGTTGTGGTCCGAAGTCGTTAGGGTCTTGTTGACGATCCACTCTTCTATTTTTCCCAGTAGTGGTAGGCTACAAGCTGTGACGTCAACTATGCTTGAGTACAACCTGCCTCTCCTGTATGTTTCAAACGTCGGAGTGTCTCCTGTGTTCAGTATATGTAGGTCCATTTCGTCTAAAAAGGCACTATAGGTTGCTCCTCTCTGGTCTTCCGAGGAGCTACCCCACCAGTGACTCCAGGCATTTACGTCACCTGCCACAATTGTGTTGGTGGTCGACATCTTGCTCATTTGTGCCTTGACTCTGTCGAGATTCTCGTTGATGTCCTGATCTCCCTCGAAGTAGACCGATATCAGTCCAAGCTTGAGTCCTCCCGCTTGTATGACCACTGCTGCCTCCGTTTCTGTTACCAGTTGCGGGTCATGGATGGTCTCCAGCAGGTCGCCAAAGATGATAATGGCTGCCTTGTTTGGTTTCTGGCGGTTTAGGGTACATTGAATGATGGTCGTACCCGGGTGTTGTTTGATTACCCCACTTTTGCCGGTGTACGGCTCTTGCACCAAGGCTATTGTTATGCCTTGGTGCCTCGCCGCTTGGAGTAATTCCGCCGTCGCTAATTTGGATCTTTGGAGGTTTGCTTGAACGATGGTCAGCCTCTTGGTTGGTGTTCGGGGAGATGTTGAGCGATGTTCGATGGCGAGGACCTTAGCATAGGTACGAGATTTTTGAGCGAGCTATAGCATCCCATTTCTGCCTCTCTATACAGTCGCCGCTGAAGGCATTGTGGTTGGTGTCTGTAGGATGTGGGTGTCCCGGTGGTTTTGGGATTTTCAGGCAATTGATACAGGTTGGGGGCTTTCCTTCCAGTCTCGACGGGCACTTCTCCCATGTATGGGGCTTCCCACAGTGGCTGCATCTGCCCTCCTTCTCATGGCAGAGAGCCTTTGTGTGTCCGAAGCCCAGACAATTTGTGCATTGCACGAGTGGAGAATGGTCTGCGACGGGTCTCCTCTGCAGATCGATGTATAGTTTTCCCGTCTCAAGCATCTGCTTGTGTACTTTTGGAGACACTTCCAACACTGGATGGCATTCCAGACTGTTTCTTGCCCGTTTTCTATAGCGTACTCTTATTACTCGCTCCTTTGCCTCGACGCCGTTTAGCACCTGTGGATTTTGGGCCAGTATGTGCTCCACTATCTCGACGTCGGTATGGTAAGCAAGCACATCCCTCACGATGACAAGAGGGTTGTTGCTTCTCGCCGCCTCTGCTTTTAAGGTTTTGTTTTGTTTGAGCCTGTTCGATATTATATTTAGGTCTTCTTTGTTGGCGCAGCTAATGATAACTTTTTGGTTTTTTACTGTTTTTACTCTATCCACCCTCGCTCCGGAGTTCTTGGGGTCTATCGTTGCGCGCAAGATCTTTATGATCTTGTCCCCACTGTTGGTTTTGTCGGTGGAGGACACGATCAGGCTGTGGTTTTGCCTCCTTATTGGTGGTGGAGGAGGCTTTTTCGCGGCTGCTTGCGCGTACGTTCCTTTTGCACTGGCTTGAGTTTTTATTATTTCCGCCAGTGCCATCTCCGTTTCGATGCTCATCGATGGTGGGGGCGGTGTCTCATTTTGTTGTTCGCGAATAGTTTTTAACTCGCTAGACACCGCCTTGAGCCTCTCCGTGATGGGCTGGAGTTGGTCGCCCAGCTCTATTTTTGGTGGTTCGCGCGGGGTGGAGTTAGCTTTAGCAATTGAATTGCCTATTTCCTCCAGTTTTGTTCTGAGCCCTGTCAGTTCTTCCTCAAGTCTATTGGATAGGCTCTCTTGTTGTTGTGACAGGACTGTGGAGGTGTCTTTGTGCTTGAGGGCTTCTACGCCTTCTTGGAGACCTCTGGTTCGGGACTCGATCTTGGTGAGTCCCTGTCTGAGCTCGTCCATACGTGTTTGAATCGCTTTGGTATCCGCGGATATACTTCCTATCTTCGTGTTAATTGGTGTTAGTTGTGACTCGCCTGTTGTCTGTTTATTTATTGTGGTTTTCAATGTTGTAATGCTTTGTTCAAATTTTTTGAAGTTGATGTTCGTTTCTTTAATGAGACGGTGAGGCTCTTGCGTCTCGAATTCGAGCCATTTTCTTATGTCTCTCGTCTCTTGCAGACCGGCTGACACTTGCTCTCGAGTTCGGATGAGCTCCTCTGTGAGTGCCGCAAGCTGTTTATTGTGGGCTCTTTCAGTCCGGACGAGCTCTTGAGCGTGCCTGGACCTTTCTTTCTCCAGGTTGAGTTTGTGCCTGGACCTGGAGTCTGAGAGGGAAAGAACTGTCTCGTAAAGAGATTGAAGGCAGTCCAGTGCAGTGAGTTTACACTCCTTCTTCATGTTCCCGGCCTGTTCCAGGGCTTCTTTCCCTCTTAGCAGCAGGGTGTTCGCTGCCTTCGTCGCGAGGTCCATTTCTACGCCTGTTCCCCGGTTGGTGGTATAAAGTAGGCTCGGCCGTCCGCTGCGGATGCGTGAGACGTCCGAGCATACCGACTCCGACTCTGGTGCTGATGCGACGGAGATCGCGTCGTCTTCGGAGTTATTGGGGTGTGACGTCTGCTCATCCTGCTTCCAGGCAAGCACTCTCTCCAGGACATCGGTTTGCGCAGGTACTCTTGGTGCTTCCGTTGCCTCGATGGTGCTAGAGGCAACGCTGGTGGATTGGGTGGGTTTGGCACTCGCAGTTTTTGTGAGTACCTTTTCTCGCAATGACCTAGTTCGAACACTGGCCGAGGGTCCTGTCTGCGCTTCTGTGCATTTTGCGTCTTTTGTGTTTGTCTTCGATGTTTTCGAAGAGGATGACATTTTGTTGGTGTTGTTTGGTGTTCCTTAAAACCTATTTGTTGTGATGCTGACTGGTATGCAGTGCGACTAAGTCGATGGTCTGACTTGTAGTTGTGTGATTTGTGTAGGTGCTGATTCCCGAAATCTATCTCCGTTTCGCAGGATGGTATGGCGAATTTCCTTGTTTCGTCGGGGCCAAAAGATAGGTCTTCTCTTCCCGTTTCAAATGAGCCCAAGCACGGTGGTCTAGGTGCTTCGGCTCCGGAGATAGGGCAAGGGGGGGTGAGGTAAGCCCGAGGGGGGTTGGGGGGGAGGGGGTTTCGTGGGTCGTCCAAAGGGGGTGAAGGGGGGGGGGGGGGGAGGGGGGAAGTTCAAGGGGGGGTTGGGGGGTGGGGTAAGGGTGTGGGGGAGGGGGTTGACCGTGGAGGGGGAGTGGAAATTAACGAGGGGTATGGAGGGGGTTTGAGGGTAAGGGGGGTATAGCGGCGGTCGGGGGGATTGATAGACGTGAGAGGGGGTAGGGTAAAATTTTGATGGGGGGGGGTAGTGGGGAAGGGAATATGAAGGATCTGTTGGGTTATTTGGGAAGGTCACAGTTTCCCGATTTTGGAGAGCCCAAACAGGTAGGGGTGAAGGGTGGGGATTGAGGAGTTCCCTCGAGCGGTACCTGATGGTGTTCAGCCGTAGCTTCAGGTCGATGATGGCTCGCTGAAGGAATCCTGGGGCCGGCTTTGGAGTCTTCACGTGGGGTCGTCGCTTGCTCGTGTCGTCACTCGCCGCGTGTATCGGTGTAGTACTTAACCTATCTTCAGTACTTAACCTCTTGGTAGCACGTGGTGGCAACAACGTGGTTTTGAAAAGTTTGGCTGTTAATAACTTTTTGGAGCCTAGGACGAACTGGACGTGGGTGGTGTCGTTAGGATGGTATTCGCGGCCTCTAGATGGTGATTGTAAAATAGTGATGGTATCTCTGACCTGCATAGAGTTATTGGGTGTTGAAGTTTCAGGTCTTCTACTCCACTCTGCTTCTCTTCCTGGTGATGGATCGCTCTGCAAACGATAATCCTGGTGAATCGTACACTACACTTTCACTACACAAACTTTTACGCGCCTAGCTTCGAAAATGCCACTTTTATTAATTTTTGAGTGGGAGCTCTACTAAGGCGATGTGTATTTAGATGATGTTTTATGCATACTCGGTTAGGTTAGGTTAGGTTAGGTTAGGTTAGGTTAGGTTAGGTTAGGTTAGGTTAGGTTAGGTTAGGTTAGGTTAGGTTAGGTTAGGTTAGGTTAGGTTAGGTTAGGTTAGGTTAGGTTAGGTTAGGTTAGGTTAGGTTAGGTTAGGTTAGGTTAGGTTAGGTTAGGTTAGGTTAGGTTAGGTTAGGTTAGGTTAGGTTAGGTTAGGTTAGGTTAGGTTAGGTTAGGTTAGGTTAGGTTAGGTTAGGTTAGGTTAGGTTAGGTTAGGTTAGGTTAGGTTAGGTTAGGTTAGGTTAGGTTAGGTTAGGTTAGGTTTTTTTTTTTTTTTTTTTTTTTTTTTTTAATAGGCACCCGCCATCGCAGGGTGTTGCAGCCTCCTCTGACGTGAGGATCAGAGACTTTATTTTAAGTTATTGTATTATTGGTTACTATATTTTGTTATTTGCAACTTTCTTAAACATGCCTTATTCTAGATTTCTTACGGAACACGTGTTATACTAATTTATAATTTACTTATATTTTATTTACTTAATACTAACAGCCATTCGGGTAAATTTATGGAATGCGTTTATAAACTTATAAAAACAATTTTTATGCATTAGAATATATGATACTTAACCTATGTAATGTTTATATTGCTTATTTACTAAAAGAAAAATTTCTATACTACATTTACATATATAAGTATATGTTAATTAGCATAAGTTATGTGCTTTTATTTCTAGTTGCGACTATTTTTGCAATTTTTATACAGTAGTTAATAAACATGTTTCTACTTTTCTCTGTACTTAGTACTGCTCCCACAGTGTTAGGTGTTATGTCTGTATTAAGTTTGTTTTCTAGTGTTAGTCTGTCGCTTGTGAAGACGGGGCAGTCAAACAATAGATGGGTGATACTCTCGCCTTTGCTCGGTTCACAGGTACACGATGGACTCTCCTTACACTTGAATCTGTGCAAATATTCGGAGAATCCACCGTGCCCCGTAAAAACTTGTGTAAGACTGTTGCTCAGCTCTACCCTCCTAACAATTCTGTATGCCTCTACGGCATCTGGAAAAAAGACCTTTGTGGTCCCAGCGACCTCCGCGTCTTGATACCTCCGATTCCATTCGTCAAGCGAGTCCTTCCGGATCTGTCGCTTGACGAATGAAACCGGGCACTTATCATATTTCGGCTGCGTTTTAAGTCTCTGCGCAGCCTCCTTGGCCAATTGGTCAGCTCTTTCGTTACCCTCCAACCCGGCATGTGCTTTGATCCAGAACAAGGATATATCCTTGTTCTGGCTTTTGCCCATATCTAAATGTAGCCTGGCTTGGCTGGCTAGGGGATGGAGGGCATCATAGCTGATCACGGACTCTAATGCTGATCGTGAGTCACTAACGATTGCGTATTTTGTTTGGGCTCCTGTAGACGCCAACCTTGATGCTTCACATATAGCCAACAATTCTGCCTGGTACACGGTACAGTAAGACGGCAGTTTTAGTTTGGCTGCTTTAGTTTCCACCCCATTTATCCATACGGATAATGAGGCGCCAACCCCACCACCAATTTTACTGCCGTCAGTGTAGATCACTGTACAGTCCCGAGTGTACTCGGCGACCTCCGCGTCACTTTGGAGGCTAACGAATTGTCGGCGTATATGCTTCGCAGGGTGGGGTCTCGTGGAGTACGCAACCCGGGTCTCAACCTCAGCGTGCCCTGGTGTCGACTCGGTCACTCCCCTCTTGGCCTCGTACAGAGAGGCGTTCTCCCTTATGCGTATGTCAAGCGGGAGCAATCCAGCCAGCACCAGAACCGCGTTCAGCGAGACTGTCCGGTAGGCCTTGCAGAGCTTCTGCGCAAAGAGTCTTTGGACAGTATTGAGCTGCCGCTGGACCATCTTTTTATTCGTCGCTGGTGCCCAAGCACTGGCCGCATACGTGATGATTGGTTCCACCGCGGCATTATAAATAGTCCTTACTACCTCAGGGTGGAGGCCCCAACTGGTCCTGGCGGCTTTCGATAGCTGCTTGTAGACGCCCAATGCTTTTCTGCAGACATTTGCAGTGTGTGCATTGAACGTTAACCCGCTGTCTATCGTTAGCCCCAGAAGTTTAATCTCCTTAGACATGGCAATGTCCACTCCCGCCATGCTCAGATGTGGGGTGTCGTACTTCAGCTTGTTGGTTATTACCATGGCACAAGTTTTGTGTGGCGCAAACTTCAGCTTGTTTACGACTCCCCACCTCCGAACACACTCGAGAGTGGCATTACCCTGTCTCTGGATCTCCATTGCTGAGTCCCCCGAGAACACGAGAACTATGTCGTCCGCAAAGGCTTGACAGTAGTCGCCTCGTTTCTTAAGGCCCCGCAGCAATGGGTCCAGTAGGAGATTCCACAGTATGGGACCACTTATTGAACCCTGCACGCATCCTTTCTGTGTCGACTTAGTATATTCACAACCAGCATACCTAAGTCGGACACGTCGGTCAGTGAGGTAGCTATTGATGAGGCATCTGAGTGCCCCGGGACACTGCTCCTCAGCCAACCTGACCTGTATGGCAGGCCACCATGCGCTATCGAAGGCGCCCTCTATGTCCAGCGACACCATTGTGATGAGTTTCCTCTTTTTGAGTTCACCCCTCACATGGGCCACTAGGTCGTAGAGGGCGTCCTCGGTGCTACGTTGTGGTGTAAAGCCGTACTGGTGAGGGCTTGTCCGTGGTACCAGATGCCACATCAGTCTCCGGACCATCATTTTCTCAAGGACTTTCCCCATTAGTGGTAATAGGCCTATCGGTCTGTATGCCTTGGGATTGGTGTAGTTGTCCTTTCCTGTTTTTCTTATAATGACCACGGTGGCTTCTTTCCACACACGTGGAAAATATTTTAAGTGGAGGCATTTGTTGAAGACCGCGAGATGTAGCCGCAGGTCACCCAGGATGACACGTGAACAGATGTCCGCTGTGAAACCGTCTGCACCAGGGGCTTTTTTTGGATTAAAGCTGACCATCGCCGATCTGAGCTCTTCCTCTGTAAATGCTGGGTCACAAGACTCATTTTGAGCCAGTTCATTTAGCCGGTCTGCTTCACTTCTTATTCGGCGATGGTCAGAATTATCTTCCTCATCCTTGTCATCCGGATAAAATGCTTCCGCTAACATTCTCGCGGACTCCTCCTGCTCTACCATTCTCCCGTCTTTGGCCAGCGGTGAGTCCTCCTCTCTTTTCCCAGTGTACTTTATCACACGGTATATGCCTTCCCAAAGGCCTTCCTTGTCTTGGCGTTCACAAAAAGACTTCCAACTTCGGATCTGTGCAGCCTTGGCCTCAGTCTCGTATTGAGCCTTTGCCTTCAGGTAATCATCAACGACTGCAGCTCTGCGGACAGTCGCTGCGCATCGGATCCTGCGTTTTCTGGTGACGACCACACGTTTCATGGCCTCCAACTCCTCGGACCACCATGGAATGGCTAATTTTTGTTTCAGTGACTTTTGTGGCATTGACGCTATGCATGCGGATGTAATTGATGTTGTTATTTTTTCTATAAGTACATCTAGGTCGTATTTAGCTCTAATGTTTTCTATTATATTCAGGTTTATGCATTTTTGTTCAAAAGTCTCAACCAGTTTGCTGTTGAAGAGTGCCCAATTGGCCTTCCTGGTGTTGTATTTTCTTGTAGTTCTTTTTATCTCTTTATTTTTGTCACGCCGCAGTCTAATTTTAAATTCCATTCCATTGTGGTCCGAGCTAGTCAGGTCCTCCACGACCCTCCAGTCGTCAACCAGGTCCAACAGGTCCTCGCTGCAAGCGGTTACATCCACATAACTCGTCAGTCGCTTACCCCCTCTCACAGTATCAAAAGTGGGGGTTGTGCCGTTGTTGAGCACGTGGAAGCCCAGCTCAGCCAAGACTCCGGCCATTAGATCACCTCTTGAGTCTTGTTTTATACTGCACCACCACGGACTCTTTGCATTCGCGTCTCCGCCTATAATGATTTTTGAATGGCCTGTTGCGCGTATTATATTAGTTAGTTGTTCTAGGTACGCTTCTATGGGGAGGTCCGGCTCAAAGTAATACGAAACGGCAAGGAGCTCCCAGGCTTCGGTTTGCATTTTCACCACCACGATATTGTCGGTGGTGAATTGAGGGCAATGTACCACCCTAATACCGTCATCAAAAACTGCAATTGCGGCCTTTACAGTGCCCCCACTGCTACCGGTCTTCTGGAATATCCTCGCCCCTCCGTACGCCTTCATTGCCTTTATACCTCCCACATAGGGCTCCTGTATGAGAGCGAACGCGTATTTGCGCTTTTGCGCTTCGAGCATAAGTTCCGTGGTGGCCAGTTCTTTCCGCTGGAGGTTGGCCTGCACAGCTCTGTACAAAGCTCGGGAACTGCTTGGTACCACCTTAGCAGTACGCGACTTTTGCTCTGGCTAGCGCGTCCCACTTCCGCCGCACCGCACACTCGACGCTGAAAGCGCCATGCTCGATAGCACCCATCTTCGCCGAGGTACAGTTGCAACAGGTAGGGGCCGCGCCAGCGAGCCAGTCAGCGCACTTGTCCTTCAGGTGCAGTCCCCCACAGTGGCTGCACCTGGGTACGGTCTCCTTACAGAATCGTCTGCTGTGACCATATCCCAGGCACATGGAGCACTGCACGAGCGGAGATTGGTCCTCCACCCTGACTTTTTGCATGTCGATGTGCAGCGCTCCTAGGCCTATGGTCCTTGACCACACTGGGGGCGACACCCTCAGCACGATATGGCAAAGGTGGGGGTTTCTGGCTTTACGCCTGTAGCGCACAACTGCGCGATCGTCCTCCTTTTTGAGGTCGCAAAAGACCGCCCCATTCTGGTTCCTCAGGGCCATGATGACGTCCTCATCACTGAGGCACGTCAGCACGTCCCTAAGTACGATCAGTGGGTCTTGGTTCTTCACGCCCTCAACCAGGAGGTGATGCTCTGTGCCCTTCAGTCGTTCCCGTAATCTGTCAGTTTCGTCCTTGCTGTGACAGCCAACGATAATTTTCCGATCCCTACCTTTTCGCACCCTTTCTATTGCGATGCCACCTTCTTTTGCTTTGACAGAATCTCTGACCTTTTTAAGGACGTCCTCACCCGTATCATTTTCGTTTTTCGACGAAATAATCAGCGAGTGCAGCGCGGTCGTCGCGGGTGGCTGCCTCCTCGGCGTCGCTGCTACACTCGCGTAGCTTGACTGCTGTTTGTCTAAGCACTCTTGTAGGGTTTTCATTTTTCCCGACGTTTCTTGTAAGAGCTTTGTATGCTCTTCTAGGACTTTAGTTAGTTCTGTCGTTTCATTTTTGTTTGCCAGCGCCAATGGGTGAGGTGGTATAGTTTGCGAGGCTGGCTTCCAGTCTTCGCTCTGCGATTTACCGCTTTTTAGGCGGGCTGCCTCTGCCTCCTTTACGAGCTGGTAGAGCCTATCCAGAGCCGCAATTATGGCCTCCTTTATGTCCGTCCTGGTGTTTCTAGAACTGCTGAGGTGGGTCTTCGCTTTAATTATGCAAGCCTTTGCCTCAGCAGTCCTATCCCCACCAGGAATGGAGCTTTGGAGCAGGCTTTTTGTGGGGGCGGCTCGGGCAGTAGCGATTGGTGGTGGGCTTCTGGTCTTGCCGTCAGGTTTGCCCGCTTCCCACTCCCCTATGCTACGACTAACTTTTTGTGAGGGGAGCGCCTGTTGTGAATCCACCTCTTTTTGGGATGGTCCTGCCATCTCCATGTCTTGCGGCGGGGTTTTGGACTGAACCTGCTCTAGTATCGGTTTTTTGGCCGGTGTGCGGTGACCAAACATTTTTATTGTAGTGTTAGTGAAGGGTTATGAAGCAGTATTGTCAAATGTCGAAAAGAGTGTATAAAATACAAAAATATACAAGAAAGAATAAAAAGCAATAAACTTTTTGTCTAAGTCTTAAATTGTGTATAATTTATACGAGTCTTAGAACTAATGACCCTTGCAATTGCAACAGGGGTCACAACAAATCTTATACATCTTATACTATCTATAGCTTTAGGATTTATTTTTGCTCTACTAAGTAGAGTCAGTCTTGGACTCTACGTAGAGACCCCAAAATAGTCACGCGGATTAGCCCTGGATAAGCCGATGGCTTTGCAGAAAACCGCGTCCCGCTACGACGAACGGTTACCGAGATATCGTGGATTCTAATTTTCCAAGATGGCGGACGGAATTTTGGCAGAGACTTATTTGCCTTATATCTCGGCAACCACTCGACGCAGATTGACGTGCGACGGCTCGTTCCGTTCGGGCTGAGTTCCTCTTCCCCGCGCAGAGGTCAAATTCAATGCGTTTTTGGAGTCTCTATGTAGAGGCGATATGTATTTAGCCCAATAGCCCAGCCTAAGCGAGTCCCGAACCCGAAAACCGCAATTTTCTACGGGTCAAATTGACCGAGTTATGGGTGTTTCAATATTCCAAGATGGCGACCAATATGGCAGCCAAAACCTTTGACCGGGTGTTATTTGGGACCTAATTACTCGAAATAGGCCGAGTTTGGGCTCGTTTTGTTCAGAAACCAATTTCCTTTCCTGTGGTAATATAATAATTTACAAATTTTTAATATTAAATGAGAAATTCGAAAATATTTTAATAAAAATAAAAATAAAACAATAAAAATTTCGAAAAAAATGTAATTAAATTTGGAAATTGGTCTCTATACTAGACCCGCTATTGGGATGCACATGAAAATGATAGTCTTAATAATAATAAATAAAAACTAAAAAGTTGGTTTTTTCTCCCCAGGGGGTACAAAATTCTTAGAGAAAAATATGAGTGCAAAATATGGTGTTTACCACTTTAGCGCGCATCCGAAACCACCGAAAAAACAGTATGTAATAGATCGCGCTCCGGCGTCAGATAGTCTTAAAGTTTTGATATAAATTAATTTTTCACTGGAAAACTGTTCGTAGTAAAAATTTTCTGTGACCGGGAAATTGATGTGGGTGATGCACAGTACCTGGAGGCACGGCGTCAGCTTCCGGGCTCCCTTCCTTCAATGACCACGTGGCCACGTGGTTGCAGGTTTTTCCTCAATAAGTTCGTTATCCCTCGCCGGAAAATTCCGATCAAAGTGACCGTGAATAGGGCTCCCAGAGGTCCTTCCCCTGGCAGTCTCACAAACTTTGTCACTAAACTTGTTCTTAAGATATAACACTTTAAAAGGATGTTATAACCTATAAATCACTATTTTTCTGCGATAACTTTTTTTCCGGTCGCGTGCGGGCAAAACTGCTTGCAGATTTAGATGCGCTTCGTTTTTCCGCTTCTAACGGTATATGGCACGGCCTTAAAAACGCACTTTTACCCACTATTTTAATATTTTTAGCGCGGAGCTAGTGAAAATCGTGGTGTTTCCGGCGGCGGGATGCACGAGACTGGGTTAGGTTAGGTTAGGTTAGGTTAGGTTAGGTTAGGTTAGGTTAGGTTAGGTTAGGTTAGGTTAGGTTAGGTTAGGTTAGGTTAGGTTAGGTTAGGTTAGGTTAGGTTAGGTTAGGTTAGGTTAGGTTAGGTTAGGTTAGGTTTTTTTTTTTTTTTTTTTTTTTTTTTTTTTTTAAGTATATTTTTACTCCACAGACATTGTGTCCGTGCCTTTGGGAGAGTTTTATTTCTATTTGATCTTGTCTATTGATGTGCCTGCATTTGACATACCAGGCAGCATCACAATTTTTAAAAAGATTAAAGGGAACACTATTTAGGCTGATGGCCTATCTTCGGCTTTTGTTTTTAATGCCGGTTTTTATGGTGGCCTTCTAAGATGGGCTGAAGGCCTATATCTTTAGGCTGAGGGCCTGTTTATTCTTTATCTATATTAAATTTCGAAAAGGCCTTCGAAGATGGGCTGAAGGCCTATATATTTGGGCTAGGTGTATTTTTGTCTAGGATATTTAATAGGCCTTCTAAGGTGGGCTGAAGGCCTACATATTTTAGGCTGAGGGCCTTTTGTAATTTGAGAATATCTATTTTAGGCTCTAATTGGGAGGCTGAAGGCCTTTTTGGGAAGGCTGAAGGCCTTTTGTTGGGCTGAGGGCCATTGATGTTGGGAGGTGACCTTCATGGTTTTGCGGTGTCGTACTGTGTGTAGGTGGGCAACGTAGTTCTTTTTGTTTAGGGACCTTGATTTGGAGGGCGTTCTTCCTGTGCGTGTTCTGGATTAAGTGTGTCGTCTCGATGTTTGACGACCAGTCGATCCATAGTTTGATGGTCTCTATGGTGGATCGCCATTTTGAGGTTGTAATCCAGAAAGCTTTTGGTTGCTGATGTTATAGCCCTCTTCACCAGATTTCCTACTGCGTCATCGCTGTCGTCGGTGTGGTAGACGAAGAACCTAGTGTGACGCGATATGGCAACCACTGCGTGGGGGACACTGTCGTGGAGTTGTAGCCTCCTGCTTGCACATTTTATTAGGATGACCGAATCGTACGCCAGTCCTTGCGCTTCGTGGATTGTGAGAGTGTTGGATCCTTTTCCGCTACCAAACCCTTGGTCTTGTAGGGTTTCCTTTTCCGCCTGTGTATATGTAAGGAAAAGTGTGTTGGCCTGGGTCTTGGGGATCTCAACGCCTCTGTACGTTGCTAGGTGTAGGGACTTAGTTACGCTACTTGACGAGTATATGCCATTGTAGACTTCACTGAGGGCGTACGCTACATCCATCGGGCATCTGTGTGTGCAGAGCAGTTCTTGCGAGATGTTGGTTAAGAGATTTGGACGCATGTATGTGATTTTAAAAAGATTTTCTCGATCTATAAAATGCAGCTGATTTACGTCGCCGATCAATAGCAGCTCGTTTGCTCCCACGATACGCAAAATCATCACAATGGCTCCGAAATGGTTCATGAGTGCTTCGTCGACTAGTAGACGACTGCACTGTGTTCTGTCCTGCTCTTTAATGCCATTTGCGAGAATTGATGCTATTGTGCGTATCTTTGTTGCTGCGTCCGCTCCTGCTCGACGTGTGATCCTTTCTACCAAATCTCTTTTCGCTTCTGTTGTTGTAGTGGCTACGATGTCCTTTGAGCTTTCAAAGTTTCTTATAATCCACGTTGTTTTACCGCACCCTGGGACTCCATTTACCCACGTTAATTTTGGTACTGCCCAATTTTCCGGTGGGTCGCTTTCTGACATCTTTTGCGCTCTTTCGAGGATTGTGTCTTCTAGCCATATCACCATGTCTTGGGTAGTGACGACGATAGGGTCGTTCTCCGGGGTTTGGTAAGTTATTCTGCCCGTGCGCTTCGTCTCTTCTCTGTCTAGGGGTATGATGCCTGCCGTAGCGCTGTATGCCACCATGTGTCTGGACATCTTCTTCCCTTTTATGACTGTCGAGGTGTGATTGTTGTAGATCGTGGCCTCTGCTTCCTCGAGTCTTACTGTGAGTAGGCCTTCTTGGTCGTATTTGTAGGCCTTAAGTATATTTCTACATTTAAAGATGTTAGTTTGCCTTGTAGCTTTTAATATAGCAGTGTATTCGAGGAACGCGTTTGCCATATGATCTACTGCTGTGACAGCCTGTTTGAGGTTTGGCGCTCGGACTTGTCCTGTGTCCGCTTTGGTTCTCTTAGTGGTTGCCTTCGTTGCCTTCGATATTACGTATTCCTTTGCTCTGGATGTAGATGTTGATGGTGCCGGGTGTTGTGGCAGTATTCTTCTCAGGGTTGTGGGAACATTTTGAGTGAGTGAGCAGATGGTCTTGAGGAATGGCGTAATTTTTGGATGTTTTGGCGATGTGGGTGTTTTTCTCTCCCTTTCTTTTAGTAGCCGTTGTTGGAGCTTTTCTGATCCGCTGGAGGGAGTAGCAATTTGCAGTGCAAGTGACGTCGATGGTGGGGAGGGTAGAGGTGTGGGTGGTTGTGAAGGCCTCAGGAAGTTCAGGTTTTGGTTTCTTCCTTCGTACACAACAATCTCGTGGTATTCGGAGGCCTCAATGCACCCGACATAATCTGTGACCTCTCCTCTGTCGAAATCAGCCGTCATGGCGTCCACGCTGATGATGCGTGGGATGGTGGGTTGGCCCTTGCTAGCCTCTGATAACTTCTGGAGTAGGCAGCATGCTTGAGTGAACTGGGACTTGTTGGCGTGCCAATCGAAGAGAAGAATCGTCTTGTTCCGTGCACGCACTAGACGACTCTTTAGTCCCGCTACTTCGAGTTCACTGAGCGCATCGTACCTCTTGCGCTTCATGCTGGTTCTGGTCGTACTTCCTTTCATTATCAGAGCCACTCCTGGAGAAATTGCCACTCTCTTGGGTCCGTTGGCGTTGCAGAATCCTATCCCTAGTCGCTCATAGTTGGTGTTCATGAAAAGGACCACGTTCCTGGTTCTTAGCCCTGGGGCTCCGCGCTCTCCACTCTCCAGTAGTTCTTGTTCTGAAGAGAAATGGGCGCAGGGTCTATGCGGTTGTACGGGTCCTTGATGGGTGATAGGGATAGTGTCTTGGATGTTTGGCTCTTGTGGTGGTAGGTTGATGGTATTATCTTTGTCTTTGCTGTGCCTTATTTTCGCGATTCTAAAGATGTTTTCCATAAAGCAAAGGATCTTTGGTCTCGTTGTTGCGTTTTCCAGCATCACTTGCAGGTTTGTCTCTGTCAATTTGGTGTTTAATTGAGTTTCGAGATCGTAGCGATGAGTTAGAAAACGAGGACAGTCGAAAATTATGTGCGGTGCTGACTCAGAGATATTGGGATCGCACTCGCAGCCTGGGCTAGATATGAGTTTGAATCGGTGTAAGTATTCGCCTATACCTCCATGACCGGTGAGTGCTTGCACTTGGATAGGTGTCAGTTTGGTTCCTCTCACTAAGCGATATGCTATGTGCACCTGGGGGAGGAACTTTTTGGTGACTGCTCCTGTGCTGGAGGTCTCATATCTGTCCTGCCATTTTTTGATGGATTCCTCTCGAATCATCCTCTTTACAAATGACAGTGGGACTTTGTCGTAGTCCGGCCTCGATGTTGGTGTTAAGGCTGCTTGTTTCGCGAGTTCGTCTGCACGCTCGTTGCCGATTGTGCCCGCGTGCGCTCTGAGCCAGAACAATCTCATTTCTCTGCCTTGGGATGTTATGTCCTTTATGCTCTGCTTGATGGTCCTTGTGAGGGCAGTGGTGTACTGGGGGTTTCTCAGCAGTTCCAGCGAAGATCTTGAGTCGCTGAGGATGTTGATCATTGGTTCACTGCCGAGACTCGCCATCTCCACTGCTCTATGCAGCGCATACATTTCTGCTTGAAAGACAGAGCAAAAATGGTCAAGACTAAAGGTTTTGCTGGTGACTTCCTTGCCTCCTTCCCACCACGTTAGGGCAGCTCCGGTCTTCCCCTCGATTTTGCTGCCATCTGTGTATATTTGGGGGCCTGTAATGTGGTGGGATTTGATGGTTTCGGGATCCATGTTCTCTAGGAGCGCGAACTCTGTTGTTATGAGTTCGCTTGGGTGAGGTTGGTCCGCGTGATTCACCTTGCGCTCTAGCTGTTTCCCTGGTGGGAGGTAGTCTTGACTGTGGCCCTTTTTGATCTTATAAAGGCTTGCCGTTTCTTGGATCCTAAGATCAATGGGCAGCAAGCCTGTTAGGGCCAAGGCTGATGTTAGTGAAACTGTCCTGTATCCTTTGCAAATCTTTAGGGCAAAGCCTCTTTGGATGGAATTTAGGATGTCGTTTACTGTGTTCAGCTCTGTGGCATGAGCCCAAACACTGGAGGCGTATGTTATGATTGGCTCGATGACCGCCGTATATATGGTTCTTATTATTTCTCCGTTTAGTCCCCACGTCACTTTTGCTGCACACGCAAGCTGCTTATAGATATCCGCGGCCTTCTTACAAATTGCGGATACGTGTGATGTGAACGTGAGTGAACGGTTGATGATGAGGCCCAAGAGCTTTATTTCCTCAACTAAGCTTATCTGGTTGCCGGACATGTAGATCGCAGGGGGTTCGAATTTTAATTTCTTCGTCATTATCATGGCACTGGTCTTGTGTGCTGCGAAGTTGAGTTTGTTTTTCTTTCCCCATTCTACTACTGTCTGCAACGTTTTGTTGGCTGTTTGCTCTAGGGCGCTTACCGTGTGGGCGGAGAAAAATAGGACTACATCGTCTGCGAACGCTTGACATGTCACTCCCTCCTCAGATAGATGTTGTAAGAGGGAGTCGAGGATGATGTTCCAAAATGTTGGGCCCCCTATGGAGCCTTGTACGCACCCTTTGGTGGTGTTCTTCTCGCATGTCGTCCTGGCGTAGTTGACGATGATCCTGCGGTCTTGGAGATATGAGCCGACCATGTTGTACAAGTTTCTAGGGCACTTTTTCTGCAGCAACTGATGTTTGAGGGCTGGCCACCAAGCGTTGTCGAATGCCCCCTCTATGTCCAGTGAGACTAGGAGTACTAGCTTCTTTTCCAGAATTTCCTCTTTGACTAGTTCCACTAGATTGTAAAGGGCATCCTCTGTGCCTCGTTGGGGTATGAAGCCATACTGGTTTTTGTTTAAAGTTGGGAGGATGTGCCACTGAATTCTTCCTATCATCATCTTTTCTACTATCTTCCCGATGACTGATAGGAGGCCTATGGGTCTGTAGGATTTGGGGTGAGTGTAGTCTTCTTTGCCCGGTTTTCTTAGGATGACGACGTGGGCTTCCTTCCATGCTTTAGGGAAGTATTCTAGCTTTAAGCAGGCGTTAGCTATCGCCAGAAAAACTTCCCTCTCGCAAGTGATGGCTTGGGTGATGATATCCGATGTTATGCCATCTGGCCCAGGAGCCTTTTTGGGGTTTAGTGCTTGGAGCACTGACTCCAGTTCCCCTTGTGTGAAGGCGGGGTCGTCCTCTTTTAGCTGTTCCAGGTGACTCTCTTCCGCCAAATCCCGAAGTTGAGTGTGGTATGGGGTGTCGGTGTCCGTGGTGTCGTCTGGGTAGAAAGTTTTCGCCAGAAGATCCGCCGAGCTTTGCGGACTGAGTGTTGTGCCGCTAGCGTCTCTTAGAAGGGTGTCCTCTTGTCTTCTGGCTGATTTTCTGATGACTCTGTAGATTCCGTCCCACATACTCTCCTTCTTCTGGGTGGTGCAGAATTCCTTCCAACTTTTTGTCTGCTCCTCTGCTGCTTTCTGACTATATTCTTGTTTTGCCTCTACATATTCGTCGATGACGCTTTGCCTTCTGGTTGGTGCCGCATTGCGGATGCGTCTCTTTCTTCTAAGGACTTCTCTTTTGAGTCTCCCTAGAGACGGCGTCCACCATGGGGGTGTCGGTTGGCCTTTGTAGGATCCTGTCCTTGGGATGGTTGTTTCACAGGTCTCTGTGATTGACTTTATATAGGATCCTACTATGGACTCTAACTCTGATGGTGATGATACTGATTTGACTTTTACAGGAGTGATGTTTTTCTCTGCTAGGGTGGACGTGAAGAGTGACCTAAATTCTGACCACTTCGCCTTTCTGGTGTTGTAAACCCGTGTTGTTTGGGGCTTTAGAGGTGTTAGTGCCCTTTCAACACGGAGCGTAAATGTGATTGCGTTGTGGTCCGAAGTCGTTAGGGTCTTGTTGACGGTCCACTCTTCTATTTTTCCCAGTAGTGGTAGGCTACAAGCTGTGACGTCAACTATGCTTGAGTACAACCTGCCTCTCCTGTATGTTTCAAACGTCGGAGTGTCTCCTGTGTTCAGTATATGTAGGTCCATTTCGTCTAAAAAGGCACTATAGGTTGCTCCTCTCTGGTCTTCCGAGGAGCTACCCCACCAGTGACTCCAGGCATTTACGTCACCTGCCACAATTGTGTTGGTGGTCGACATCTTGCTCATTTGTGCCTTGACTCTGTCGAGATTCTCGTTGATGTCCTGATCTCCCTCGAAGTAGACCGATATCAGTCCAAGCTTGAGTCCTCCCGCTTGTATGACCACTGCTGCCTCCGTTTCTGTTACCAGTTGCGGGTCATGGATGGTCTCCAGCAGGTCGCCAAAGATGATAATGGCTGCCTTGTTTGGTTTCTGGCGGTTTAGGGTACATTGAATGATGGTCGTACCCGGGTGTTGTTTGATTACCCCACTTTTGCCGGTGTACGGCTCTTGCACCAAGGCTATTGTTATGCCTTGGTGCCTCGCCGCTTGGAGTAATTCCGCCGTCGCTAATTTGGATCTTTGGAGGTTTGCTTGAACGATGGTCAGCCTCTTGGTTGGTGTTCGGGGAGATGTTGAGCGATGTTCGATGGCGAGGACCTTAGCATAGGTACGAGATTTTTGAGCGAGCTATAGCATCCCATTTCTGCCTCTCTATACAGTCGCCGCTGAAGGCATTGTGGTTGGTGTCTGTAGGATGTGGGTGTCCCGGTGGTTTTGGGATTTTCAGGCAATTGATACAG
This sequence comes from Catocala nupta, assembly GCA_963675205.1. NCBI lineage: Eukaryota > Metazoa > Arthropoda > Insecta > Lepidoptera > Erebidae > Catocala > Catocala nupta. Next base: position 30,375,683 of record OY776093.1, read on the forward strand.
GTTGGGGGCTTTCCTTCCAGTCTCGACGGGCACTTCTCCCATGTATGGGGCTTCCCACAGTGGCTGCATCTGCCCTCCTTCTCATGGCAGAGAGCCTTTGTGTGTCCGAAGCCCAGACAATTTGTGCATTGCACGAGTGGAGAATGGTCTGCGACGGGTCTCCTCTGCAGATCGATGTATAGTTTTCCCGTCTCAAGCATCTGCTTGTGTACTTTTGGAGACACTTCCAACACTGGATGGCATTCCAGACTGTTTCTTGCCCGTTTCCTATAGCGTACTCTTATTACTCGCTCCTTTGCCTCGACGCCGTTTAGCACCTGTGGATTTTGGGCCAGTATGTGCTCCACTATCTCGGCGTCGGTATGGTAAGCAAGCACATCCCTCACGATGACAAGAGGGTTGTTGCTTCTCGCCGCCTCTGCTTTTAAGGTTTTGTTTTGTTTGAGCCTGTTCGATATTATATTTAGGTCTTCTTTGTTGGCGCAGCTAATGATAACTTTTTGATTTTTTACTGTTTTTACTCTATCCACCCTCGCTCCGGAGTTCTTGGGGTCTATCGTTGCGCGCAAGATCTTTATGATCTTGTCCCCACTGTTGGTTTTGTCGGTGGAGGACACGATCAGGCTGTGGTTTTGCCTCCTTATTGGTGGTGGAGGAGGCTTTTTCGCGGCTGCTTGCGCGTACGTTCCTTTTGCACTGGCTTGAGTTTTTGGTTAGGTTAGGTTAGGTTAGGTTAGGTTAGGTTAGGTTAGGTTAGGTTAGGTTAGGTTAGGTTAGGTTAGGTTAGGTTAGGTTAGGTTAGGTTAGGTTAGGTTAGGTTAGGTTAGGTTAGGTTAGGTTAGGTTAGGTTAGGTTAGGTTAGGTTAGGTTAGGTTAGGTTAGGTTAGGTTAGGTTAGGTTAGGTTAGGTTAGGTTTTTTTTTTTATTTTTTTTTTTTTCTGCTTTTCCCCGATCATGGTAACACCGGGTCCTTATATAGCTATAATACTCATTCATACCAGTTCTCGCATTTATTCCTCTCGCACTTTTAGGCCGCATACTTGTTCTTTCTTATATCCATCCACATTCTTACTTTGTCGGGTGGGACTCCCGCTACTCTATGCTATTTTATCTTTTCTTTTATTAATTTAGGGTAAATAATTTTATTTCTCTTCTATTTCAATTTTTGTTTTTTGTCTTACAGTGTATACTTAATTATAAATTTACATATTTTCTTAACTGTTGTGCTTATCATTCTATACTTATGCTATTACATTTTTAATTTCTAAATTATTTTTTACATCTAGGAATCTTACAACAGTTTATACTGTACTTATATTTTATTCTTAACATTTTTACATTTGTTATTGTTACTTTTACTTATATACTTATTACATTTGCTTATTTACCATTTCGCTGAATCTTTACAATAGTGCATTTAGCAGGTTTTGTGACTTTTAGTTGTGTTTTATTTACTATGTACTTCTTATATTATTATACAATCTTTTTCTAGTTAATAATATATATATACTAAGTTATATATAATTATTTACTGTTTCTTATGCTATTTTATTTCATACTTGTTTTTGTTTTTGTGTTTCTGTTTGTGTTCTTGTGAGTGTTTCTGTGCTGATATATTCTTGTATAATTCAATATACATTCTGTATATGATTGTGTAATTGTGTAGTCATGTATTCCGTGTTCGTGTGTGTCGTGTTTATGTTTTTGTGTGTTTTATGACTGTGTGTACCTGCTGTGTAGGTTTTTGTATGAGGATTAGGCATAAGCCGTGTTTGTGCGAGCCAGGTAGTCCCACTTTTTGCGTACTGGGCAGTCGACACTGAAGGCATTGCGGTCGTTATTCCGCAACCCAGAGTGTGAGCAGTTGCAGCACTGCGGTTCGTTCCCTGCGGTGAAGTCTGCGCATTTCTCGCGCAGATGCGGTCCTCCGCAGTGACTACACCTGTCCACACTCTCAGTGCAAAATTTTCGGCCGTGTCCAAAGGCGAGGCATTTCGTGCATTGGATGAGCGGAGACTGGTCCTCAACTCTGACCCTTTGAAGGTCCAGATAGAGGGCTCCAGCCTCCGTCATCCTCTGCCATACTTTTGGTCTTACCTGGAGGACAACATGTGCTGTCTTCGGGTTCCTGGTACGTTTTTTGTATTTTATTGTTACGTCCATTTCGTCTTCAGATAGGCCCATGAAAATATCTTTATTTTGCGAGTAAAGTGCTTTTATTATCTCGTTGTCTTCGTTGTCCATAAAGACATCTTTAAGGACAACGAGAGGGTTTTTATTTTTCATGGGCGCTACTGTCAACCCGTCCCCGCGACCCTCTATTGTCTTCTGGACTTTTATCATCTCTTCTTCAGTGTCGCAGCCCAGTATAACAGTTTGGTTTTTAGCTTTCCGTACCTTGTTTATTTTTAGTCCAGTTACTCTGGCATCGACCGCCTTCTTCACTCTGGCGAGCACCTCGTCAGCAGTCTCGAGACCACCTTCGAGGGTGACCGCCATCGAGTGAAGTGCCGGACGATAGACGGGTTTGGCTGCTGCGACGCTGGCGTACGATTTTAGGACTGGAGCTGGGGCCAAGTTTATCTCGGAAGCCAGTCCTTTTGCGACCTCCACGAGTTCTTGTTTTGCTGCGACGACATCCCCGGCAATACCACCGACCAGGTCTTTGAGGAGAGCGTGCGTCCGGATTTCGACCTGCTCGGTCGCTCGGTCTACTGCACCTTTGGCCTCATTGACCGTGTCGGTGATCTTGTCGAGTATGTCGGAGCCTCGGTCGTCATTGTTGTCGTTTAGTCTCTTGATATCCTTTTTCAAGCTTAGCTCCATCTCACTTATTTTCTCCGTCAACGCCGCTTCCATCTCTCCCAGTTTCCTGGTTAGGTTAGGTTAGGTTAGGTTAGGTTAGGTTAGGTTAGGTTAGGTTAGGTTAGGTTAGGTTAGGTTAGGTTAGGTTAGGTTAGGTTAGGTTAGGTTAGGTTAGGTTAGGTTAGGTTAGGTTAGGTTAGGTTAGGTTAGGTTAGGTTAGGTTAGGTTAGGTTAGGTTTTTTTTTTTTTTTTTTTTTTTTTTTTTTATAAAGGCACCCGCCATCGCAGGGTGTTGCAGCCTCCTCTGACGTGAGGATCAGAGACTTTATTTTAAGTTATTGTATTATTGGTTACTATATTTTGTTATTTGCAACTTTCTTAAACATGCCTTATTCTAGATTTCTTACGGAACACGTGTTATACTAATTTATAATTTACTTATATTTTATTTACTTAATACTAACAGCCATTCGGGTAAATTTATGGAATGCGTTTATAAACTTATAAAAACAATTTTTATGCATTAGAATATATGATACTTAACCTATGTAATGTTTATATTGCTTATTTACTAAAAGAAAAATTTCTATACTACATTTACATATATAAGTATATGTTAATTAGCATAAGTTATGTGCTTTTATTTCTAGTTGCGACTATTTTTGCAATTTTTATACAGTAGTTAATAAACATGTTTCTACTTTTCTCTGTACTTAGTACTGCTCCCACAGTGTTAGGTGTTATGTCTGTATTAAGTTTGTTTTCTAGTGTTAGTCTGTCGCTTGTGAAGACGGGGCAGTCAAACAATAGATGGGTGATACTCTCGCCTTTGCTCGGTTCACAGGTACACGATGGACTCTCCTTACACTTGAATCTGTGCAAATATTCGGAGAATCCACCGTGCCCCGTAAAAACTTGTGTAAGACTGTTGCTCAGCTCTACCCTCCTAACAATTCTGTATGCCTCTACGGCATCTGGAAAAAAGACCTTTGTGGTCCCAGCGACCTCCGCGTCTTGATACCTCCGATTCCATTCGTCAAGCGAGTCCTTCCGGATCTGTCGCTTGACGAATGAAACCGGGCACTTATCATATTTCGGCTGCGTTTTAAGTCTCTGCGCAGCCTCCTTGGCCAATTGGTCAGCTCTTTCGTTACCCTCCAACCCGGCATGTGCTTTGATCCAGAACAAGGATATATCCTTGTTCTGGCTTTTGCCCATATCTAAATGTAGCCTGGCTTGGCTGGCTAGGGGATGGAGGGCATCATAGCTGATCACGGACTCTAATGCTGATCGTGAGTCACTAACGATTGCGTATTTTGTTTGGGCTCCTGTAGACGCCAACCTTGATGCTTCACATATAGCCAACAATTCTGCCTGGTACACGGTACAGTAAGACGGCAGTTTTAGTTTGGCTGCTTTAGTTTCCACCCCATTTATCCATACGGATAATGAGGCGCCAACCCCACCACCAATTTTACTGCCGTCAGTGTAGATCACTGTACAGTCCCGAGTGTACTCGGCGACCTCCGCGTCACTTTGGAGGCTAACGAATTGTCGGCGTATATGCTTCGCAGGGTGGGGTCTCGTGGAGTACGCAACCCGGGTCTCAACCTCAGCGTGCCCTGGTGTCGACTCGGTCACTCCCCTCTTGGCCTCGTACAGAGAGGCGTTCTCCCTTATGCGTATGTCAAGTGGGAGCAATCCAGCCAGCACCAGAACCGCGTTCAGCGAGACTGTCCGGTAGGCCTTGCAGAGCTTCTGCGCAAAGAGTCTTTGGACAGTATTGAGCTGCCGCTGGACCATCTTTTTATTCGTCGCTGGTGCCCAAGCACTGGCCGCATACGTGATGATTGGTTCCACCGCGGCATTATAAATAGTCCTTACTACCTCAGGGTGGAGGCCCCAACTGGTCCTGGCGGCTTTCGATAGCTGCTTGTAGACGCCCAATGCTTTTCTGCAGACATTTGCAGTGTGTGCATTGAACGTTAACCCGCTGTCTATCGTTAGCCCCAGAAGTTTAATCTCCTTAGACATGGCAATGTCCACTCCCGCCATGCTCAGATGTGGGGTGTCGTACTTCAGCTTGTTGGTTATTACCATGGCACAAGTTTTGTGTGGCGCAAACTTCAGCTTGTTTACGACTCCCCACCTCCGAACACACTCGAGAGTGGCATTACCCTGTCTCTGGATCTCCATTGCTGAGTCCCCCGAGAACACGAGAACTATGTCGTCCGCAAAGGCTTGACAGTAGTCGCCTCGTTTCTTAAGGCCCCGCAGCAATGGGTCCAGTAGGAGATTCCACAGTATGGGACCACTTATTGAACCCTGCACGCATCCTTTCTGTGTCGACTTAGTATATTCACAACCAGCATACCTAAGTCGGACACGTCGGTCAGTGAGGTAGCTATTGATGAGGCATCTGAGTGCCCCGGGACACTGCTCCTCAGCCAACCTGACCTGTATGGCAGGCCACCATGCGCTATCGAAGGCGCCCTCTATGTCCAACGACACCATTGTGATGAGTTTCCTCTTTTTGAGTTCACCCCTCACATGGGCCACTAGGTCGTAGAGGGCGTCCTCGGTGCTACGTTGTGGTGTAAAGCCGTACTGGTGAGGGCTTGTCCGTGGCACCAGATGCCACATCAGTCTCCGGACCATCATTTTCTCTAGGACTTTCCCCATTAGTGGTAATAGGCCTATCGGTCTGTATGCCTTGGGATTGGTGTAGTTGTCCTTTCCTGTTTTTCTTATAATGACCACGGTGGCTTCTTTCCACACACGTGGAAAATATTTTAAGTGGAGGCATTTGTTGAAGACCGCGAGATGTAGCCGCAGGTCACCCAGGATGACACGTGAACAGATGTCAGCTGTGAAACCGTCTGCACCAGGGGCTTTTTTTGGATTAAAGCTGACCATCGCCGATCTGAGCTCTTCCTCTGTAAATGCTGGGTCACAAAACTCATTTTGAGCCAGTTCATTTAGCCGGTCCGCTTCACTTCTTATTCGGCGATGGTCAGAATTATCTTCCTCATCCTTGTCATCCGGATAAAATGCTTCCGCTAACATTCTCGCGGACTCCTCCTGCTCTACCATTCTCCCGTCTTTGGCCAGCGGTGAGTCCTCCTCTCTTTTCCCAGTGTACTTTATCACACGGTATATGCCTTCCCAAAGGCCTTCCTTGTCTTGGCGTTCACAAAAAGACTTCCAACTTCGGATCTGTGCAGCCTTGGCCTCAGTCTCGTATTGAGCCTTTGCTTCCAGGTACTCATCAACGACTGCAGCTCTGCGGACAGTCGCTGCGCATCTGATTCTGCGTTTTCTGGTGATGACCATACGTTTCATGGCCTCCAACTCCTCGGACCACCAAGGAATGGCTAATTTTTGATTTAGTGTCTTTTGCGGCATTGACGCTTTGCATGCGGATGTAATTGATGTTGTTATATTTTTTATTACTACATCTAGGTCGTGTTTAGCTTGAATATTTTCTATTATATTCATGTTTATGCATTTTTGTTCAAAATTCTCAACCAGTTTGCTGTTGAATAGTGCCCAATTGGCCTTTCTGGTGTTGTATTTTCTTGTAGTTCTTTTAATTTCTTTATTTTTGTCACGCCGCAGTCTAATTTTAAATTCCATTCCATTGTGGTCCGAGCTAGTCAGGTCCTCCACGACTCTCCAGTCGTCAACCAGGTCCAACAAGTCCTCGCTGCAAGCGGTTACGTCCACATAACTTGTCAGTCGCTTACCGCCTCTCACAGTATCAAAAGTGGGGGTTGTGCCGTTGTTGAGCACGTGGAAGCCCAGCTCAGCCAAGACTCCGGCCATTAGCTCACCTCTTGAGTCTTGTTTTATACTGCACCACCACGGACTCTTTGCATTCGCGTCTCCGCCAATAATGATTTTTAAATGGCCTGTTGCGCGTATTATATTAATTAGTTGCTCTAGGTACGCTTCTATGGGGAGGTCCGGCTCAAAGTAATACGAGACGGCAAGGAGCTCCCAGGCTTCGGTTTGCATTTTCACCACCACGATATTGTCGGTGGTGAATTGAGGGCACTGTACCACCCCAATGCCGTCATCAAAAACGGCAATTGCGGCCTTTACAGTGCCCCCACTGCTACCGGTCCTCTGGAATATCCTGGCCCCCCCGTACGCCTTCATCGCCTTAATACCTCCCACATAGGGTTCCTGTATGAGAGCGAACGCGTACTTGCGCTTTCGCGCTTCGAGCATAAGTTCCGTGGTGGCCAGTTCTTTCCGCTGGAGGTTGGCCTGCATGGCTCCGTACAAAGCTCGGGAACTGCTAGGTACCACCTTAGCAGTACGTGACTTTTGCTCTGGCTAGCACGTCCCACTTCCGCCGCACCGCACACTCGACGCTGAAGGCGCCATGCTCGATAGCACCCATCTTCGCCGAAGTACAGTTGCAACAGGTAGGGGCCGCGCCAGCGAGCCAGTCAGCGCATTTGTCCTTCAAATGCAGCCCCCCACAATGGCTGCACCTGGGTACGGTCTCCTTACAGAAACGTCTGCTGTGACCGTAACCCAGGCACATGGAGCACTGCACGAGCGGAGATTGGTCCTCCACCCTGACTTTTTGCATGTCGATGTGCAGTGCTCCTAGGCCTATGGCCCTTGACCACACTAGGGGCGACACCCTCAGCACGATATGGCAAAGGTGGGGGTTCCTCGCTTTACGCCTGTAGCGCACAACTGCGCGATCGTCCTCCTTTTTGAGGTCGCGAAAGACCACCCCATTCTGGTTCCTCAGAGCCATGATGACGTCCTCATCACTGAGGCACGTCAGCACGTCCCTAAGGACGATCAGTGGGTCTTGGTTCTTCACGCCCTCAACCAGGAGGTGATCCTCTGTGCCCTTCAGCCGTTCCCGTAATCTGTCAGTTTCGTCCTTACTATGACAGCCAACGATAATTTTCCGATCCCTGCCTTTTCGCACCCTTTCTATTGCGATGCCGCCTTCTTTTGCTCTCACAGAATCTCTGACCTTTTTAAGGACGTCCTCACCCGTATCATTTTCGTCTTTCGACGAAATAATCAGTGAGTGCAGCGCGGTCGTTCCGGGTGGCTGCCTCCTCGGCGTCGCTGCCACACTCGCGTAGCTTGATTGCTGTTTGTCCAAGCACTCTTGTAGAGTTTTCATTTTTTCCGACGTTTCTTGTAAGAGCTTTGTATGCTCTTCTAGAGCTTTAGTTAGTTCTGTCGTTTCATTTTCGTTTGCCAGCGCCACCGGGTGAGGTGGTATAGTTTGCGAGGCTGGCTTCCAGTCTTCGCTCTGCGATTTACCGCTTTTTAGGCGGGCTGCCTCTGCTTCCTTTACGAGCTGGTAGAGCCTATCCAGAGCCACAATTATGCCCTCCTTAATATCCGTCCTAGTGTTTCTAGAACTGTTGAGATGGGTCTTCGCCTTAGTTATGCAGGCCTTTGCCTCAGCAGTCCTATCCCCACCAGGAACAGAGCTTTGGAGCAGGCTTTTTGTGGGGGCGGCTCGGGCAGTAGCGATTGGTGGTGGGCTTCTGGTCTTGCCGTCTGCTTTGCCCGCTTCCCACTCCCCTATGCTACGTCTGACTTTTTGTGAGGGGAGCGCCTGTTGTGAATCTGCCACTTTTTGGGATGGTCCTGCCATATCCATGTCTTGCGGCGGGGTTTTGGACTGAACCTGCTCAAGTATCGGTTTTTTGGCCGGTGTGCGGTGACCAAACATTTTTACTGTAGTGTTAGTGAAGGGTTATGAAGCAGTATTGTCAAATGTAAAAAGAGTGTATAAAATACAAAAATATATGAGAAAGGATAAAAAGCAATAAACTTTTTGTCTAAGTCTTAAATTGTGTATAATTTATACGAGTCTTAAAACTAATGACCTTTGCAATTGCAACAGGGGTCAAGACAAATCTTATACTATCTATAGTTTTAGGATTTATTTTTGCTCTACTAAGTAGAGTCAGTCTTTGACTCTACGTAGAGACCCCAAAATGGTCACGCAGATTAGCCCTAGACAAGCCGATGGCTTTGCAGAAAACCGCGTCCCGCTACGACGAACGGTTACCGAGATATAGTGGATTCTAATTTTCCAAGATGGTGGACGGAATTTTGGCAGAGACTTATTTTCCTTATATCTCGGCAACCACTCGACGCAGATTGACGTGCGACGGCTCGTTCCGTTCGGGCTGAGGTCTTCTTCTCCGCGCAGAGGTAAAATTCAAAGCGTTTTTGGAGTCTCTACGTAGAGTCGATAAGTATTTAGCCCAATAGCGCAGCCTAAGCGAGTCCCGAAACCGAAAGCCGCAATTTTCTACGGGTCAAATTGACCGAGTTATGGGTGTTTCAATATTCCAAGATGGCGACCAATATGGCAGCCAAAACCTTTTACCGGGTGTTATTTGGAACCTACTTACTCGAAATAGGCCGAGTTTGGGCTCGTTTTGTTCAGAAACCAATTTCCGTTCCTGTGGTAATATAATAATTTACTATTTTTTTATATTAAACGAGAATTTCGAAAAAAATGTAATAAAAATAAAAACAATGCAATAAAAATTTGGGAAAAAATATAATAAAATTTGGAAATTGGTCTCTAAACTAGACCTGCTATTGGGATGCACATGAAAATAATAGTCTTAATAATAATAAATAAAAACTAAAAAGTTGGTTTTTTCCCCCCAGAGGGTACAAAATTCTTAGAGAAAAATATGGGTGCCGGATATGGTGTTCACCACTTTAGCGCGCATCCGAAACCACCGAAAAAACAGTATGTAATAGATCGCGCTCCGGCGTCAGATAGTCTTAAAGTTTTGATATAAAATAATTTTTCACTGGAAAACTGTTCGTAGTAAAAATTTTCTGTGACCGGGAAATTGATGTGGGTGATGCACAGTACCTGGAGGCACGGCGTCAGCTTCCGGGCTCCCTTCTTTCGATGACCACGTGGCCACGTGGTTGCAGGTTTTTCCTCAATAGATTCGTTTTCCCTCGCCGGAAAATTCCGATCGAAGTGTCCGTGAGTAGGGCTCCTAGAGGCCCTTCGCGTGGCAGTGTCACAAACTTTGTCACTAAACTTGTTCTTAGGATATAACACTTTAAAAGGATATTATAACCTATAAATCACTGTTTTTCTGCGATAACTATTTTTCCGAACGCGTGCGGGTGAAACTGATTGCAGATTTAGATGCGCCTCGTTTTTCCGCTTCTAATGGTATATGGCACGGCTTTAGAAACGCACTTTTACCCACTATTTTAATATTTTTTGCGCGGAGCTAGTGAAAATCGTGGTGTTCCGGGCGGCGGAATGCACGAGACTGGGTTAGGTTAGGTTAGGTTAGGTTAGGTTAGGTTAGGTTAGGTTAGGTTAGGTTAGGTTAGGTTAGGTTAGGTTAGGTTAGGTTAGGTTAGGTTAGGTTAGGTTAGGTTAGGTTAGGTTAGGTTAGGTTAGGTTAGGTTAGGTTAGGTTAGGTTAGGTTAGGTTAGGTTAGGTTAGGTTAGGTTAGGTTAGGTTAGGTTAGGTTAGGTTAGGTTAGGTTAGGTTAGGTTAGGTTAGGTTAGGTTAGGTTAGGTTAGGTTAGGTTAGGTTAGGTTAGGTTAGGTTAGGTTAGGTTAGGTTAGGTTAGGTTAGGTTAGGTTAGGTTAGGTTAGGTTAGGTTAGGTTAGGTTAGGTTAGGTTAGGTTAGGTTAGGTTAGGTTAGGTTAGGTTAGGTTTTTTTTTTTTTTTTTTTTTTAATTGCACCCGCCATCGCAGGGTGTTGCGCAAATCTCCCCTAACATAATCAGGGACCTTGTTTATTGGTTTCTAATTACATACAATGGTTTTTTTATTTGATAAATTGTCTATCTGTGCTATTGAGCCATGTATATTTTATACAACAATATTTTTACCTATTTTATATACATTTTTACTTACATAATAACTTATAGTTAATTTCTTAATACACAATTTTATATTACAATATTAATAACAATAAATATTTAAAATTTCATAATTAAATTTAAAATTTTTTGGTTCCCTGCTTGGTGTCATAATTACACACAATATATGTATGGTCATGGCACCACGCATGGCAGGCATAAAAATAAAATAATTTAGCAATATTGATAAAAAGGGACTCTAATAAATAATTTAAGTTGAGATAAATTAATAATTTACATTTAAACGAGAATAATTTACATTTAAACGGGGGTTTTGTAGGTGCCGTCAACAGTATACACATCATTATTGTGTTCATCATAATATATTATCTTTTGTTTTTTATTCACGGCTTTCAAATAAAACATTAATATTAAAGGAAGACTATTATTAACTAATTTATTCATTTCTAATAACAATTATGGACATTTAATTTTCAGACACCCACCTCCATTATGGGACAGGGCCCATACGTATCTCTATATATACCAATATATACCGACGGTATCTCCCCGCCCCATAATGAACCACTTAGCCTAAATCTATATTTGGTTTTTAAAATTAAAAACTTTCGTATATTGTCAGGTGGGTTGAGGTCGTAGGTGTCCGATTTAGGGGTCCGAGTCTGAGGCAGTTTGTATATGTGTGTGCTATCGTATATATATGGAAACACAATACTGTACATCGGACAGCACTGTCCTACACCCATACTATTAAACACGTACTTTGCATAATATAAACTAAATATACTACAAAAATACAATAAATTACTATATATAATACAATTTAGCCGAAACGAGTTTTTGAAACTAATATAATATATATATATTATTGTGTCCATGGCTTCATTCACTAGTGAGGCATCCTTAGCAGTATGCGACGGAAGAGCGTGCCAATGCGTCCCACTTCATCCTGATGGGGCATTCATTGCTGTAGACTGCGTGCATGGTGTTTGACAGTCCCGCCTTAGTGCAGTTCCTACAGGTGGGTTCACCTCCGGCCAAGGCCTGTGGACACTCTGCCTTCAAGTGCTCGCCCCCGCAATGGTTGCAGAGGTCCGCACTCTCTTTGCAGAGCTTCCGCCCGTGGCCAAAAGCTAGGCACCTGGAGCACTGCACCAGGGGCGACTGGTCTTCCACTTTGATCCGCTGGAGGTCCAGGTACACCCTGCCGACGGACGTGAGCCTCTGCCACATCGCGGGCGAGACTCGGAGGACGACGTGGGACTCATGAGGGTTCCTCGCCCTCCTCCGGTATCTCACCTCGATGCCGGCCTCGTCCGCCGACAAGTCCTCCAGCAGGTTCTTATTTTGCATTTCGAGTGCCGTTTTGATGTCCTCATCGGTATTGTAATTTAATACATTTTTAAGGACAACCAGAGGCCTTTTGTTGGTGGCTGGTTCCACGTGGAGCGCTTTGTCCTGTTTCAGCAACTCCTCGGCTCGCTCTATTTCCCGTTTGGTGGCGCAGCTGAGGACGACTTTGCCGTCCTTCACTTTCCTCAGTCTCTCGACTTGGACTCCGCTCTTCCTCGCATCTATGCTACTTCTGATCTTTTCAACGACTTCGCCACTGGTGTCTGTCCCCGCGGTCGAGGAGACGATGACCGAGAATGTACGTGGGGGCAGTGCAGTGGATGACGGTGGTGGCGGTGCAGGTATCCGTGCAGGTGGCTGTGCAGGTGGTTGCGTGAGGACCTCGGCGTACGTCGGAATAATATCCTTCATCGCCGAGATCGTCTCGCCGACGTCCTTAGTGTAGCTTCTCCACTCCTGCACGGTCCTTATCATCTCTCCGCTTGCGGCCCTAGCCTCCGCGGCTTGGTCCATGACGACGGTCGACCACTCCGTCATGGCCTCCTCCATGCGCTCCATCGTGCCTTCGTGAGCCTCTTCGATGCGTTTCTCTCCGTCTTCCTTAGTTTTCATGACATTCATGATGCCTTTCAGGATGTCCAGCGTCGCCTGCTGGTTGCGATTGACGTTGCTAGACAGGTCAGAAACCGAACCCGCGAGGAGCTTTGACTCCTCACTACTTCGGTCCATGGCCCGCTTCACCTCATCAACCTCAACCAGCCTTACTACTTGTTGCGATTGCGATTGAGAAGACCCTTCTGTGTTCTTATGGACCTTCTCAATATGCTTAACTAGCCCGACGAGTCTGTCCAACATCGCGAAGGCTGCAGTTTTCAGCTCCGTCTTTAAGTTACGGGCTTCACTTAGCGTTTGTTTGGCCTTCGCGCTGTATGAACTAGCCTCGTCAAACCAGCTTTTAAAATCGCCTGACCCAGTGGCTGATGGCCTCTTGTTTACTTTTGTGCCTTGTGGGCTGACCATTGTGAGATTTGCGTTAAAAGAGGATGTATAGAGTCCTAAAAAGGCCGAAATACAATGTTGTAAAGACACTGATCGGCGACCTAATTTATCTATATATTGAAATTGAATTTTAAATGCAATAAAATGACTAAGATTGATTGTTAAAACCGGTAAAATATATGGTACTTAGCTAACTAACAATACAAACAATACTTAGCTAACTAACAATAACAATACAAACATGCCGGGTGTAGAGGGTCCGTGTATATATACTATAACTAAAAGTAGATAGCAATAGCTATTCTACTTGAAACTAAAATAATACTATAACGGCAAAAGCCGGTCAATAATACCGTCAGTTCTGTGTAAAACAGACGTCTTTAAAAACTAGACTAATTACAATACTATACTATATATATTTATATGTGTGTGTGTGTGTGTGTGTGTGTATGTGTACGTGTGTGTATGTGTGCGTGTGTGTGTGTATAGCAAATAACTCCTCGCTGGTTGGCACGCAAAATGTCAAGTTGTCAAAACAACAGTCAATTGCTATGCCAGATCAGCAGAAGAGGTTTGTCAATTATATATATATGTGAATTAGTGGTGTATTGATATGTGTATCTGAATGCGATGTGTGAGTGTAGTGTTTGGATATAATAAATAGTTATTATGCTAGTCAGGCGGTCTAATTACAATATTATTATATTATTTCTAATAAGGTACAAATAAACAAAGCGGTATAATAGCGGCTTTGTTTGTCCGTTTTCCCACTTAAAGGTATCAATAGAATCCAGTTTGCCGTGTCTGTTCAGTGGAATAATCACTGAAAAAGCGTCCGACTATACCTAATAATATTCAAAGAGTGGGTTGGGCGGGGTGTAAATTTCAAAAATTTATCACTTCCCACTATCGGAGAGGGTCCAAAGTGGTACCAATCGACGGGGGAAGACTCCGGGCGTTATATAACGATGGTTTAAACACAAAAAACTGAATAATTTAGAAAATATTTGAAAATTTAATGAAAATTTTGCCTATTTTGACGACTTTTTTGATGTTAAATAGCTAAAAAGGGGTCCAAAATGGTGGCAACACTGAAAATATCTGTAACGTTGGCCAAGACAC
>OY776093.1:30392336-30407336 GCA_963675205.1 Catocala nupta
TTATATATTTTACCTTGAATTGTTGTTTTATTTTTCTAATTTTGCCAAAAGTGTTTCAATTTTTCTGTTTAAATACCAATTTTTATTAAGTTAAAATCCAAAATTAAAAAGAATCCAAAAAATAAAGTTAATATTTATTCCTTAAGGGGTTCTGGGGTGTTATAAATATATACTGACGTATGAATACTAATTATATATTTGACATCCCAGTTATCTCAGGTCTTATTTTTATTAATTACTATTTCAGCTACTTTAATTATATATTCTAAGAATTTATGTTTCATCTTCCTGTCTCTAATTAGGTTTGGTAAATTTTCCTTGTTTAGTTCGACGCCCAGTTCTTGTTCCAGGTCATAGCGCTCCCGGGCAAAAATAGGGCACTCCAGCAGTACATGCGGAACCGTTTCCTCCGCGTCTGGATCGCAGGTGCACGATGAGCTCTCTTTACACCTGAAACGTTTCAGGTATGCAGAGAACCCACCATGCCCTGTTAGTATCTGGGTTGTAGTGCTGGAGTGCTCCATTCTCCTTACGACCGCATATGCCTCCATTGCACTCGGGAAAAACAATTTTGTGCCTGAGGCGGTCTCCCCCGACCTGTATCTCCGATCCCACTCGCCAAGCGTCTCCAATCGAATTTGTCGCCTGACGAATGATATCGGACACAGGTCGTAGTCTGGTTTTCTTTTTGACCGCATAGCGGCTTCTTTGGCTAGTTGGTCGGCTCTTTCATTCCCCTCCAATCCTATGTGGGCCTTTATCCAGAACAAGGAGACACTCTTGTTCTGGAGCATGCAGCATCTAATGGTGTCTCTTATGTCCACTGCTAAGGGATGGGGGGAAGTGACGTTGGTGATCGTTTGAAGAGCCGACATCGAGTCACTGAAGATGCCGAACGCGGTCCCAGAGTGCTTCAGCGCCTCCCTCACTGCTCTTTGTAGAGCAAGGAGTTCTGCCTGATAGACGGTGCAGAAGGACGGAAGCGTGAGCTTAAGGGCCTTGGTTTCGGAGGCCCTATCCCATAACGATAGCGCTGCTCCGACCTTACCCTCAATTTTGCTTCCGTCGGTGAAAATTCTCACATCAAAATCGTTGTGGAGTTGATATTGTTCCTCGTCTATCAGGCTTTTGAACTCCAGGCTAGTTTGCTCCGCGGGGTGTGGCGCTTCTATCATCGGGGCCATGCGTTCCACTTCCCTGTCTCCTAATACTGGCTGTGGCACACCTCGCTTTGCTCCATAGAGAGAGGCCACTTCCTGGATGCGAAGGTCGAGCGGGAGTATCCCAGCCAGTAATAGTGCAGAGTTAAGCGACACTGTGCGGTAGGCCCTACACAATTTTTGGGCAAAGCCCCTCTGGACCGCGTTCAGCTGCTTCTGAACTCCTAGCTTCGTCGTGGCTGGTGCCCATGCGCTCGCCGCATACGTTATGATGGGTTCGACGGCTGCGGTGTATATGGATCTAATCACCTCCGGGTGCAACCCCCAACTCACACGCGCTGCCCTGGCTAGATGTTTGTATATATTTATTGCCTTTTTGCATACCTCAGTCACGTGTGTGTTGAAGGTTAATTTTTTGTCCACCGTAAGCCCGAGTATCTTAATTTCTTGGGACAGTCCAATCCCGATCCCCCCCATGCTCAGGCGTGGGTTGTCATACTTTAGTCTACGCGTCAGCACCATCGCACAAGTTTTGTGCGGCGCGAATTTTAGGCGATTTTTGACTCCCCACGCCCGAACATGTTCGAGTGCGGCATTGGCCCGTCCCTCGATTTCTAGGGCTGTTTCGCCATCAAAGACCATCACAACATCGTCGGCGAACGCCTGGATGTATTCACCACGACTTTCCTGCTCTTTAAGGAGCGGGTCCAGCAACAAATTCCACAGGATCGGACCCCCTATCGATCCCTGGACGCATCCTTTGTTGGTGGCTCTTCTGCACTCCTCTCCTCCGTATCTCACCCTGACTACCCTATCACTCAGGTAGCTGCTCATTACTCGCCTCAAATCCACTGGACACTTTTCCTCAGCCAATCGTGCCTTGATAGCCGGCCACCATGCACTGTCAAAAGCTCCCTCGATGTCCAGCGACATCAGGACAACAATCTTTTTTAATAAAAGTTTCGCGCGGATGTGCTGTATTAGACTATAGAGGGAGTCTTCTGTGCTCTTTTGGGGCATAAAGCCGTATTGGCGAGTACTTATTCTAGGTAATAGGTAGAATTTGAGGCGAGCAACCAGCATCTTTTCGTACACCTTCCCCAAGACAGGCAATAGCCCAATCGGCCTGTAAGACTTGGGGACGGTGTACGAGTCCTTGCCGGGCTTCCTGAGCACCACTACTGTTGCCTCTTTCCAGGTCCTCGGAAAATAGTGGTGTGCCAGGCATTTGTTCAGGAGTGCCAGGAAGAAGACGGGGTCATAATTCACTGCGTGAGTGCAGATATCTGCCGTGAGGCCGTCGGCTCCCGGGGCCTTTTTCGGGTTGAAGGACCTTATGGACCGATCGAGTTCGCTTTGGGTAAACGAAGGTTCATGCTGCTCACCATAACTCCACTCGTTTACCGTTTTCGCCAGTTCTCTGATGTGGCGGTGGTCCACATTGTCTTCCTCCTCTCGGTCCTCGGGGTAAAAAGTCTCAGCCAACAGCCTCACAGAGCCCTCGGCGTCCAGGGTAATACCCTCCTTCTGAAGAGGCAGGTCATCCTCCCGTTTGGCAGTCCTCCCCAACACCCGATATATCCCTTCCCAGACACCTTCCCTATCTTGTTTCCCGCAAAACTTCTTCCAGCTAGTTGTTTGCGCTTCTTTTACTGCTAGTAAATATTTTTCCTTTTCTTCCAGGTAAAGGCCAACAACCATCGCTCTCCGGACCGGCGCTGCGTTCCTGATTCTGCGCTTCCTGGTGGCGACCAGCCTCTTCATCCTTGCAAGCTCCTCGGACCACCACGGCATGGTAAGTGTTTCCATATTCTTTTTAAAAGGTATTGTGTGTGTGCATGTATCTGTGATGGCTTGTGTATATGATTTAACTATTTTGTCTATTTGTTCTGTGTTTTGTGCATTTAATAATTCTTGTGTGGTGAGTTGTGTTTCTTGCATAATTTGAGACAGTTTCTCATGAAACTGCCTCCAATTTGCTTTTTTTGTATTGTAAATTCTGGTGGTTCTGTGTATGTGTATACCTTTTGATTTTATTAAATTTATTCGAAAAGTGATGCCATTGTGGTCCGAGCTAGTGAGGCCCTCCTCTACGCGCCAGCCGTCCACCAGGTCGAGCATGTCCGCCGAACACGCCGTTACATCGACATGGCTGCTGTACCTTTTACCTCCTCTTATGGTGTCGAAGGTGGGGATATCTCCGGTGTTGAGAATCTGCAGGCCCAGCTCCTCCAGAAAGCCGCACATCTGTACTCCTCTTTGGTCCTCGTTTGGACTGCCCCACCAAGTGCTTTTTGCATTACAGTCGCCCCCAATGATTAGCCTGCTTTGCCCCGTCTCAAGCTCAATGCGTTTTAGGTGATCCAGGTATGGCCCCATGTTTTGGTCCGGCTCGAAGTAATAGGAGACCAGTGTAATATTCCAGGCTCTGGTTCGGACTCCCACCACGACGATGTTGTTCGTGGTGAGTTGCGGGTACTGTATTATGTCTAGCCCCGGTTGGTAAATTACTATTGCCGCTTTTACAGTCCCTTCTCCTACTGCAGAGTTCTGGAAGATCCTGGTCCCCCGATAGCTCTTCATCTTCTTCACCGAACCCACATAGGGTTCTTGGAGTAGTAATCCTAGAACCTTCCGCTTTTGAGCTTCCAGCATTAATTCTTCGGTGGCAAGTTTGGAGCGCTGCAGGTTAGCCTGGATGATTTTTAGCTTGGAAGTGGTTGCAGGCACAACTTTAGCAATACGCTATGGATGCTCGGGCCAATGCATCCCACTTCCTGCGCACTGGGCATTCGGGACTAAATGCGTTATGCTCTACATTAGTATTTTTTGACTCCCGACAGTTTCGGCAGTGCGGTGCTGTGCCAGCCAGCGACAAGGGGCAATCGGCGCGAAGGTGTGGATCGCCACAGTGACTGCACAATGGGACAGTATCTTTGCAGTGTTTCCTGCCGTGTCCATACCCCAGGCAGATAGAGCACTGGACCAGCGGCGATTGATCGGATACTCGTATCCGCTGCAGATCGACGTGCACCCGACCCGCCGCCGTCAGTCTCTGCCACACCCCAGGGGACACTTGCAGTATGATATGTCCCATGTGAGGATTCCTAGTCCTGCGGCGATATTTTACTGCCAGCCTGGTCTGATCGGCAGCCAAGTCTCCCAGCAGGTGGGAGTTTTGATTTTTGAGAGCTTGAGTGACCTCTTCGTCTGTGTGACAGGATAGGACATCTTTAAGGATGATCAGGGGGTCCTTGTTAGTTATATCCTCGACTGTAAGTGCCTCCCCTGATTTTCGAATCCTGTCCTTCACTTTCGTCAGCTCTTCCTTGCTGCTGAACCCTACGATCACCTTTTGGTCCCTCGCTTTCCGCATTCTTTGCACCCTTGTGCCCTCGTTTTTAGCATCGACTGCCACTCTTAGCTTTTGAATGACCTCCTCACTGGTATGCTTCTCGTCGGCGGACGACACCATTACCGAGTGGAGAGGCCTTTGGACGGTGAATTGTTGTCTTGGAGTGGCAGCGATCTCGGCGAAGGATGGTCCATGTCCTGCGACGTAGCGAGGGGCCTGCTCCAGCTGCTCCGACAGAGCTCGAGTATGCAGTTTGCATTCCTCTAACGCAGCATGATGCTGTTTGAGGTCGCCAATTAGCTGTTTCATGAGCTCTGTCGACGCTTCTGGGCTCGGTGATATTTTACACTCGTCACTGGTCTGGGAGGCCATGCTGCAGGTTTCTGGCAGCCTCTTTTTGGTAGCTTGGGCTACCTTTCCGCCTTCGGCTTCCTTCACTAGCTGGTAGAGCCGTTCGATTGCCCTAACAACCTCTTCTTTTATCTCCCGTTTCAGATTTTTGGAGATCTCGAGCTGCGCCTTACATTTCATAAGGCAGGCTTTAGCCTCGGCGGTTTTGCTCGGGAATCTCGACGGGACTGTGCTTGGCGGGCTGTTGCTGACTCTAGCCGCCGGTCTCTGTACGTCAGGTTTTGCTTCCTGGGCGATCAAGGCTTTGATCTTAGGCACATAGGGGAGCGGCTGAGGCACAGCTTTTGGTGGAGATGGTGTTTTCGGCCTTTGCTGCTCTTTTTCGGCTGTGGGAGGCCAATCACCAATGCTGCGCCTCACAGATGGACCTGGCTGTCCTTCGAGTTCAGACTTCTCCTCACTGCCTTTTGGTTTTTTAATTGGCGTTCTGATGCCGAACATTTTGCGGTGAGGGGGCGAGTGTCGGAGAGTATTCGAGGGCAAGTTGGTATTTTGGGATCCCTGTATAGGGGGGATCTAGTACAGTCAAAACTATCTAAGTCAAGCCTAGTCAAAATTATTTAAAATTTATAAGTCAATTAAAAAAGTATAAGCGTGGGTTATACTTGGGTCTTAAGATACACAGTTTTCCTCAATAGAGGATAGTCATGTATAATTATAAGCTTAACTTAGGTATAAATAATTAAAAATTAAGGGTAACTTAAAACTATTGGTAAATAAACAGGGTTTTCTTTGTATTCAACCGTTTTCCGACTTACAGGTACCAATAGGATTCTGTAAGTCGTGTCTGTTCAGTGGGATAACCTGTGAAAAAGCGTCCTACTATACCTAAAAATATTAAAAGGGTGGGTTAGGCGGGGTGTAAAAATCAAAAATTTATCACTTCCCACTATCGGGGGTGGTCGAAAGTGGTACCAAACGACAGGGGAAGACTCCGGGCGTTAAATGATGGTAAGTAAAACGCAAAAACCTGTAGAATTTAGAAAAAAATTTTGATTGTTTATAAAAATTTGCTTATTTTGATGATTTTTTAATGTTTTATAGCTATAAAAAGGGTCTAAAATGACGGGAACACTGAAAATATCTATAACGTTGATAAAGAGACAGTAAAACACAACGTTTAGCAAAAAACCCGCTGTCAAAATATGAAAAATTGTAAAAATGTACTGAAATTTCGATCTACCACATCACCTCGGTTCGTGCGTGGGTGGGGTAGAAAAATCAAAAATTTATCACTTCCCACTATCGGGGGTGGTCGAAAGTGGTACCAAACGACAGGGGAAGACTCCGGGCGTTAAATGATGGTAAGTAAAACGCAAAAACCTGTAGAATTTAGAAAAAAATTTTGATTGTTTATAAAAATTTGCTTATTTTGATGATTTTTTAATGTTTTATAGCTATAAAAAGGGTCTAAAATGACGGGAACACTGAAAATATCTATAACGTTGATAAAGAGACAGTAAAACACAACGTTTAGCAAAAAACCCGCTGTCAAAATATGAAAAATTGTAAAAATGTACTGAAATTTCGATCTACCACATCACCTCGGTTCGTGCGTGGGTGGGGTAGAAAAATCAAAAATTTATCACTTCCCACTATCGGGGGTGGTCGAAAGTGGTACCAAACGACAGGGGAAGACTCCGGGCGTTAAATGATGGTAAGTAAAACGCAAAAACCTGTAGAATTTAGAAAAAAATTTTGATTGTTTATAAAAATTTGCTTATTTTGATGATTTTTTAATGTTTTATAGCTATAAAAAGGGTCTAAAATGACGGGAACACTGAAAATATCTATAACGTTGATAAAGAGACAGTAAAACACAACGTTTAGCAAAAAACCCGCTGTCAAAATATGAAAAATTGTAAAAATGTACTGAAATTTCGATCTACCACATCACCTCGGTTCGTGCGTGGGTGGGGTAGAAAAATCAAAAATTTATCACTTCCCACTATCGGGGGTGGTCGAAAGTGGTACCAAACGACAGGGGAAGACTCCGGGCGTTAAATGATGGTAAGTAAAACGCAAAAACCTGTAGAATTTAGAAAAAAATTTTGATTGTTTATAAAAATTTGCTTATTTTGATGATTTTTTAATGTTTTATAGCTATAAAAAGGGTCTAAAATGACGGGAACACTGAAAATATCTATAACGTTGATAAAGAGACAGTAAAACACAACGTTTAGCAAAAAACCCGCTGTCAAAATATGAAAAATTGTAAAAATGTACTGAAATTTCGATCTACCACATCACCTCGGTTCGTGCGTGGGTGGGGTAGAAAAATCAAAAATTTATCACTTCCCACTATCGGGGGTGGTCGAAAGTGGTACCAAACGACAGGGGAAGACTCCGGGCGTTAAATGATGGTAAGTAAAACGCAAAAACCTGTAGAATTTAGAAAAAAATTTTGATTGTTTATAAAAATTTGCTTATTTTGATGATTTTTTAATGTTTTATAGCTATAAAAAGGGTCTAAAATGACGGGAACACTGAAAATATCTATAACGTTGATAAAGAGACAGTAAAACACAACGTTTAGCAAAAAACCCGCTGTCAAAATATGAAAAATTGTAAAAATGTACTGAAATTTCGATCTACCACATCACCTCGGTTCGTGCGTGGGTGGGGTAGAAAAATCAAAAATTTATCACTTCCCACTATCGGGGGTGGTCGAAAGTGGTACCAAACGACAGGGGAAGACTCCGGGCGTTAAATGATGGTAAGTAAAACGCAAAAACCTGTAGAATTTAGAAAAAAATTTTGATTGTTTATAAAAATTTGCTTATTTTGATGATTTTTTAATGTTTTATAGCTATAAAAAGGGTCTAAAATGACGGGAACACTGAAAATATCTATAACGTTGATAAAGAGACAGTAAAACACAACGTTTAGCAAAAAACCCGCTGTCAAAATATGAAAAATTGTAAAAATGTACTGAAATTTCGATCTACCACATCACCTCGGTTCGTGCGTGGGTGGGGTAGAAAAATCAAAAATTTATCACTTCCCACTATCGGGGGTGGTCGAAAGTGGTACCAAACGACAGGGGAAGACTCCGGGCGTTAAATGATGGTAAGTAAAACGCAAAAACCTGTAGAATTTAGAAAAAAATTTTGATTGTTTATAAAAATTTGCTTATTTTGATGATTTTTTAATGTTTTATAGCTATAAAAAGGGTCTAAAATGACGGGAACACTGAAAATATCTATAACGTTGATAAAGAGACAGTAAAACACAACGTTTAGCAAAAAACCCGCTGTCAAAATATGAAAAATTGTAAAAATGTACTGAAATTTCGATCTACCACATCACCTCGGTTCGTGCGTGGGTGGGGTAGAAAAATCAAAAATTTATCACTTCCCACTATCGGGGGTGGTCGAAAGTGGTACCAAACGACAGGGGAAGACTCCGGGCGTTAAATGATGGTAAGTAAAACGCAAAAACCTGTAGAATTTAGAAAAAAATTTTGATTGTTTATAAAAATTTGCTTATTTTGATGATTTTTTAATGTTTTATAGCTATAAAAAGGGTCTAAAATGACGGGAACACTGAAAATATCTATAACGTTGATAAAGAGACAGTAAAACACAACGTTTAGCAAAAAACCCGCTGTCAAAATATGAAAAATTGTAAAAATGTACTGAAATTTCGATCTACCACATCACCTCGGTTCGTGCGTGGGTGGGGTAGAAAAATCAAAAATTTATCACTTCCCACTATCGGGGGTGGTCGAAAGTGGTACCAAACGACAGGGGAAGACTCCGGGCGTTAAATGATGGTAAGTAAAACGCAAAAACCTGTAGAATTTAGAAAAAAATTTTGATTGTTTATAAAAATTTGCTTATTTTGATGATTTTTTAATGTTTTATAGCTATAAAAAGGGTCTAAAATGACGGGAACACTGAAAATATCTATAACGTTGATAAAGAGACAGTAAAACACAACGTTTAGCAAAAAACCCGCTGTCAAAATATGAAAAATTGTAAAAATGTACTGAAATTTCGATCTACCACATCACCTCGGTTCGTGCGTGGGTGGGGTAGAAAAATCAAAAATTTATCACTTCCCACTATCGGGGGTGGTCGAAAGTGGTACCAAACGACAGGGGAAGACTCCGGGCGTTAAATGATGGTAAGTAAAACGCAAAAACCTGTAGAATTTAGAAAAAAATTTTGATTGTTTATAAAAATTTGCTTATTTTGATGATTTTTTAATGTTTTATAGCTATAAAAAGGGTCTAAAATGACGGGAACACTGAAAATATCTATAACGTTGATAAAGAGACAGTAAAACACAACGTTTAGCAAAAAACCCGCTGTCAAAATATGAAAAATTGTGGTTAGGTTAGGTTAGGTTAGGTTAGGTTAGGTTAGGTTAGGTTAGGTTAGGTTAGGTTAGGTTAGGTTAGGTTAGGTTAGGTTAGGTTAGGTTAGGTTAGGTTAGGTTAGGTTAGGTTAGGTTAGGTTAGGTTAGGTTAGGTTAGGTTAGGTTAGGTTAGGTTAGGTTAGGTTAGGTTAGGTTAGGTTAGGTTAGGTTAGGTTAGGTTAGGTTAGGTTAGGTTAGGTTAGGTTAGGTTAGGTTAGGTTAGGTTAGGTTAGGTTAGGTTAGGTTAGGTTTTTTTTTTTTTTTTTTTTTTTTTTTTTTGTTTCGGCAGGAGTGTGGAAATCCTCATGGACACCCCAACGACCCCACGAGGTGAGGTAGTTGGGGTAGTGCCGGACTCTTACCGGCTAAAACCACACTCCTGCCATACCAACTTGTCCTCTAACATAGTCAGAGCTCTTACTTTGCGTGTTTATATATTTTACCTTGTATTGTTATTTTATTTTTCTAGCTTTGCCAAAAGTGTTTAAAATTTTTCTGTTGAAGTGCCAATTTTTACTAAGTTAAAATCCAAAATTAAAAAGAATCCAAAAAATGAGGTTAATATTTATTCCTTAAGGGGGTTCTGGGGTGTTCTAAATATATACTGACGTAATGAATACTAATTATATATTTGACATCCCAGTTATCTTAGGTCTTATTTTTATTAATTACTATTTCGGCTACTTTAATTATATATTCTAAGAATTTAGGTTTCATCTTCTTGTCTTTAATTAAGTTTGGTAAATTTTCTTTATTTAGCTCAACGCCCAGTTCCTGTTCCAGGTCATAGCGCTCCCGGGCAAAAATAGGGCACTCCAGCAGTACGTGCGGAACCGTTTCCTCCGCGTCTGGATCGCAGGTGCACGATGAGCTCTCCTTACACCTGAAACGTTTCAGGTATGCAGAAAACCCACCGTGCCCCGTTAGTATCTGGGTGGTAGTGCTGGAGTGCTCCATTCTCCTTACAACCGCATATGCCTCCATTGCACTCGGGAAAAACAATTTTGTGCCTGAGGCGGTCTCCCCCGACCTGTATCTCCGATCCCACTCGCCAAGCGTCTCCAATCGAATTTGTCGCCTGACGAATGATATCGGACACAGGTCGTAGTCTGGTTTTCTTTTTGACCGCATAGCGGCTTCTTTGGCTAGTTGGTCGGCTCTTTCATTCCCCTCCAATCCTATGTGGGCCTTTATCCAGAACAAGGAGACACTCTTGTTCTGGAGCATGCAGCATCTAATGGTGTCTCTTATGTCCACTGCTAAGGGATGGGGGGAAGTGACGTTGGTGATCGTTTGAAGAGCCGACATCGAGTCACTGAAGATGCCGAACGCGGTCCCAGGGTGCTTCAGCACCTCCCTCACTGCTCTTTGTAGAGCAAGGAGTTCTGCCTGATAGACGGTGCAGAAGGACGGAAGCGTGAGCTTAAGGGCTTTGGTTTCGGAGGCCCTATCCCATAACGATAGCGCTGCTCCGACCTTACCCTCAATTTTGCTTCCGTCGGTGAAAATTCGCACCTCAAAGTTGTTGTGGTGTTGGTATTGTTCCTCGTCTATCAGGCTTTTGAACTCCAGGCTAGTTTGCTCCGCGGGGTGTGGCGCTTCTATCATCGGGGCCATGCGTTCCACTTCCCTGTCTCCTAATACTGGCTGTGGCACACCTCGCTTTGCTCCATAGAGAGAGGCCACTTCTTGGATGCGAAGGTCGAGCGGGAGTATCCCAGCCAGTAATAGTGCAGAGTTAAGCGATACTGTGCGGTAGGCCCTACACAATTTTTGGGCAAAGCCCCTCTGGACCGCGTTCAGCTGCTTCTGAACTCCTAGCTTCGTCGTGGCTGGTGCCCATGCGCTCGCCGCATACGTTATGATGGGTTCGACGGCTGCGGTGTATATGGATCTAATCACCTCCGGGTGCAACCCCCAACTCACACGCGCTGCCCTGGCTAGATGTTTGTATATATTTATTGCCTTTTTACATACCTCAGTCACGTGTGTGTTGAAGGTTAATTTTGCGTCTACCGTAAGCCCGAGTATCTTAATTTCTTGGGACAGTCCAATCCCGATCCCCCCCATGCTCAGGCGTGGATTGTCATACTTAAGTCTACGCGTCAGCACCATCGCACAAGTTTTGTGCGGCGCGAATTTTAGGCGATTTTTGACTCCCCACGCCCGAACATGTTCGAGTGCGGCATTGGCCCGTCCCTCGATTTCTAGGGCTGTTTCGCCATCAAAGACCATCACAACATCGTCGGCGAACGCCTGGATGTATTCACCACGACTTTCCTGCTCTTTAAGGAGCGGGTCCAGCAACAAATTCCACAGGATCGGACCCCCTATCGATCCCTGGACGCATCCTTTGTTGGTGGCTCTTCTGCACTCCTCTCCTCCGTATCTCACCCTGACTACCCTATCACTCAGGTAGCTGCTCATTACTCGCCTCAAATCCACTGGACACTTTTCCTCAGCCAATCGTGCCTTGATAGCCGGCCACCATGCACTGTCAAAAGCTCCCTCGATGTCCAGCGACATCAGGACAACAATCTTTTTTAATAAAAGCTTCGCGCGGATGTGCTGTATTAGACTATAGAGGGAGTCTTCTGTGCTCTTTTGGGGCATAAAGCCGTATTGGCGAGTACTTATTCTAGGTAATAGGTAGAATTTGAGGCGAGCAACCAGCATCTTTTCGTACACCTTCCCCAAGACAGGCAATAGCCCAATCGGCCTGTAAGACTTGGGGACGGTGTACGAGTCCTTGCCGGGTTTCCTGAGCACCACTACTGTTGCCTCTTTCCAGGTCCTCGGAAAATAGTGGTGTGCCAGGCATTTGTTCAGGAGTGCCAGGAAGAAGACGGGGTCACAGTTCACTGCGTGAGTGCAGATATCTGCCGTGAGGCCGTCGGCTCCCGGGGCCTTTTTCGGGTTGAATGACCTTATGGACCGATCGAGTTCGCTTTGGGTAAACGAAGGTTCATGCTGCTCACCATAACTCCACTCGTTTACCGTTTTCGCCAGTTCTCTGATGTGGCGGTGGTCCACATTGTCTTCCTCCTCTCGGTCCTCGGGGTAAAAGGTCTCAGCCAACAGCCTCACAGAGCCCGCGGCGTCCAGGGTAATACCCTCCTTCTGAAGAGGCAGGTCATCCTCCCGTTTGGCAGTCCTCCCCAACACCCGATATATTCCTTCCCAGACACCTTCCCTATCCTGTTTCCCGCAAAACTTCTTCCAACTAGTTGTTTGCGCTTCTTTTACTGCTACTAAATATTTTTCCTTTTCTTCCAGGTAAAGGCCAACAACCATCGCTCTCCGGACCGGCGCTGCGTTTCTGATTCTGCGCTTCCTGGTGGCGACCAGCCTCTTCATCCTTGCAAGCTCCTCGGACCACCACGGCATGGTAAGTGTTTCCATATTCTTTTTAAAAGGTATTGTGTGTGTGCATGTATCTGTGATGGCTTGTGTGTATGATTTAACTATTTTGTCTATTTGTTCTGTGTTTTGTGCATTTAATAATTCTTCTGTGGTGAGTTGTGTTTCTTGCATAATTTGAGACAGTTTCTCATGAAACTGCCTCCAATTTGCTTTTTTTGTATTGTAAATTCTGGTGGTTCTGTGTATGTGTATACCTTTTGATTTTCTTAAATTTATTAGAAAAGTGATGCCGTTGTGGTCCGAACTAGTGAGGCCCTCCTCTACGCGCCAGCCGTCCACCAGGTCGAGCATATCCGCCGAACACGCCGTTACATCGACATGGCTGCTGTACCTTTTACCTCCTCTTATGGTGTCAAAGGTAGGAATATCTCCGGTGTTGAGAATCTGCAAGCCCAGCTCCTCCAGAAAGCCGCACATCTGTTCTCCTCTTTGGTCCTCGTTTGGACTGCCCCACCAAGTACTTTTTGCGTTGCAGTCGCCCCCAATGATTAGTCTGCTTTGCCCCGTCTCAAGCTCAATGCGCTTTAGGTGATCCAGGTATGGCCCCATGTTTTGGTCCGGCTCGAAGTAATAGGAGACCAGTGTAATATTCCAGGCTCTGGTTCGGACTCCCACCACGACGATGTTGTTCGTGGTGAGTTGCGGGTACTGTATTATGTCTAGACCCGGTTGGTAAATTACTATTGCCGCTTTTACAGTCCCTTCTCCTACTGCAGAGTTCTGGAAGATCCTGGTCCCCCGATAGCTCTTCATCTTCTTCACCGAACCCACATAGGGTTCTTGGAGTAGTGTTCCTAGGACCTTCCGCTTTTGGGCTTCCAACATTAATTCGTCGGTGGCAAGTTTGGAGCGCTGCAGGTTAGCCTGGATGATTTTTTGCTTGGAAGTGGTTGCAGGCACGCCTTTAGCAATACGCTATGGATGCTCGGGCTAGTGCATCCCACTTCCTGCGCACTGGGCATTCAGTGCTAAATGCGTTATGCTCTACATTAGTATTTTTTGACTCCCGACAGTTTCGGCAGTGCGGTGCTGTGCCAGCCAGCGACAAGGGGCAATCGGCGCGAAGGTGTGGATCGCCACAGTGACTGCACAATGGGACAGTATCTTTGCAGTGTTTCCTGCCGTGTCCATACCCCAGGCAGATAGAGCACTGGACCAGCGGCGATTGATCGGATACTCGTATCCGCTGCAGATCGACGTGCACCCGACCCGCCGCCGTCAGTCTCTGCCACACCCCAGGGGACACTTGCAGTATGATATGTCCCATGTGAGGATTCCTAGTCCTGCGGCGATATTTTACTGCCAGCCTGGTCTGATCGGCAGCCAAGTCTCCCAGCAGGTGGGAGTTTTGGTTTTTGAGAGCTTGAGTGACCTCTTCGTCTGTGTGACAGGATAGGACATCTTTAAGGATGATCAGGGGGTCCTTGTTAGTTATATCCTCGACTGTAAGTGCCTCCCCTGATTTTCGAATCCTGTCCTTCACTTTCGTCAGCTCTTCCTTGCTGCTGAACCCTACGATTACCTTTTGGTCCCTCGCTTTCCGCATTCTTTGCACCCTTGTGCCCTCGTTTTTGGCATCGACTGCCACTCTTAGCTTTTGAATGACCTCCTCACTGGTATGCTTCTCGTCGGCGGACGACACCATTACCGAGTGGAGAGGCCTTTGGACGGTGAATTGTTGTCTTGGAGTGGCAGCGATCTCGGCGAATGATGGCCCATGTCCTGCGACGTAGCGAGGGGCCTGCTCCAGCTGCTCCGACAGAGCTCGAGTATGCAGTTTGCATTCCTCTAAAGCAGCATGGTGCTGTTTGAGGTCGCCAATTAGCTGTTTCATGAGCTCTGTCGACGCTTCTGGGCTCGGTGATATGTTACCCTCGTCACTGGTCTGGGAGGCCATGCTGCAGGTTTCTGCCAGCCTCTTTTTGGTAGCTTGGGCTACCTTTCCGCCTTCGGCTTCCTTCACTAGCTGGTAGAGCCGTTCGATTGCCCTAACAACCTCTTCTTTTATCTCCCGTTTCAGATTTTTGGAGATCTCGAGCTGCGCCTTACATTTCATAAGGCAGGCTTTAGCCTCGGCGGTTTTGCTCGGGAATCTCGACGGGACTGTGCTTGGCGGGCTGTTGCTGACTCTAGCCGCCGGTCTCTGTAAGTCAGGTTTTGCTTCCTGGGCGATCAAGGCTTTGATCTTAGGCACATAGGGGAGCGGCTGAGGCACAGCTTTTGGTGGAGATGGTGTTTTCGGCCTTTGCTGGTCTTTTTCGGCTGTGGGAGGCCAATCACCAATGCTGC
>OY776093.1:30412336-30429812 GCA_963675205.1 Catocala nupta
AGTAAAACACAACGTTTAGCAAAAAACCCGCTGTCAAAATGTGAAAAAGTATAGAAAATGTACTGAAATTTCGATCTACCACATCACCTCGGTTCGTGCGTGGGTGGGGTAGAAAAATCAAAAATTTATCACTTCCCACTATCGGGGGTGGTCGAAAGTGGTACCAAACGACAGGGGAAGACTCCGGGCGTTAAATGATGGTAAGTAAAACGCAAAAACCTGTAGAATTTAGAAAAAAATTTAGATTGTTTATAAAAATTTGCTTATTTTGATGATTTTTTTAAGTTTTATAGCTATAAAAAGGGTCTAAAATTACGGGAACACTGAAAATATCTATAACGTTGATAAAGAGACAGTAAAACACAACGTTTAGCAAAAAACCCGCTGTCAAAATGTGAAAAAGTATAGAAAATGTACTGAAATTTCGATCTACCACATCACCTCGGTTCGTGCGTGGGTGGGGTAGAAAAATCAAAAATTTATCACTTCCCACTATCGGGGGTGGTCGAAAGTGGTACCAAACGACAGGGGAAGACTCCGGGCGTTAAATGATGGTAAGTAAAACGCAAAAACCTGTAGAATTTAGAAAAAAATTTAGATTGTTTATAAAAATTTGCTTATTTTGATGATTTTTTTAAGTTTTATAGCTATAAAAAGGGTCTAAAATTACGGGAACACTGAAAATATCTATAACGTTGATAAAGAGACAGTAAAACACAACGTTTAGCAAAAAACCCGCTGTCAAAATGTGAAAAAGTATAGAAAATGTACTGAAATTTCGATCTACCACATCACCTCGGTTCGTGCGTGGGTGGGGTAGAAAAATCAAAAATTTATCACTTCCCACTATCGGGGGTGGTCGAAAGTGGTACCAAACGACAGGGGAAGACTCCGGGCGTTAAATGATGGTAAGTAAAACGCAAAAACCTGTAGAATTTAGAAAAAAATTTAGATTGTTTATAAAAATTTGCTTATTTTGATGATTTTTTTAAGTTTTATAGCTATAAAAAGGGTCTAAAATTACGGGAACACTGAAAATATCTATAACGTTGATAAAGAGACAGTAAAACACAACGTTTAGCAAAAAACCCGCTGTCAAAATGTGAAAAAGTATAGAAAATGTACTGAAATTTCGATCTACCACATCACCTCGGTTCGTGCGTGGGTGGGGTAGAAAAATCAAAAATTTATCACTTCCCACTATCGGGGGTGGTCGAAAGTGGTACCAAACGACAGGGGAAGACTCCGGGCGTTAAATGATGGTAAGTAAAACGCAAAAACCTGTAGAATTTAGAAAAAAATTTAGATTGTTTATAAAAATTTGCTTATTTTGATGATTTTTTTAAGTTTTATAGCTATAAAAAGGGTCTAAAATTACGGGAACACTGAAAATATCTATAACGTTGATAAAGAGACAGTAAAACACAACGTTTAGCAAAAAACCCGCTGTCAAAATGTGAAAAAGTATAGAAAATGTACTGAAATTTCGATCTACCACATCACCTCGGTTCGTGCGTGGGTGGGGTAGAAAAATCAAAAATTTATCACTTCCCACTATCGGGGGTGGTCGAAAGTGGTACCAAACGACAGGGGAAGACTCCGGGCGTTAAATGATGGTAAGTAAAACGCAAAAACCTGTAGAATTTAGAAAAAAATTTAGATTGTTTATAAAAATTTGCTTATTTTGATGATTTTTTTAAGTTTTATAGCTATAAAAAGGGTCTAAAATTACGGGAACACTGAAAATATCTATAACGTTGATAAAGAGACAGTAAAACACAACGTTTAGCAAAAAACCCGCTGTCAAAATGTGAAAAAGTATAGAAAATGTACTGAAATTTCGATCTACCACATCACCTCGGTTCGTGCGTGGGTGGGGTAGAAAAATCAAAAATTTATCACTTCCCACTATCGGGGGTGGTCGAAAGTGGTACCAAACGACAGGGGAAGACTCCGGGCGTTAAATGATGGTAAGTAAAACGCAAAAACCTGTAGAATTTAGAAAAAAATTTAGATTGTTTATAAAAATTTGCTTATTTTGATGATTTTTTTAAGTTTTATAGCTATAAAAAGGGTCTAAAATTACGGGAACACTGAAAATATCTATAACGTTGATAAAGAGACAGTAAAACACAACGTTTAGCAAAAAACCCGCTGTCAAAATGTGAAAAAGTATAGAAAATGTACTGAAATTTCGATCTACCACATCACCTCGGTTCGTGCGTGGGTGGGGTAGAAAAATCAAAAATTTATCACTTCCCACTATCGGGGGTGGTCGAAAGTGGTACCAAACGACAGGGGAAGACTCCGGGCGTTAAATGATGGTAAGTAAAACGCAAAAACCTGTAGAATTTAGAAAAAAATTTAGATTGTTTATAAAAATTTGCTTATTTTGATGATTTTTTTAAGTTTTATAGCTATAAAAAGGGTCTAAAATTACGGGAACACTGAAAATATCTATAACGTTGATAAAGAGACAGTAAAACACAACGTTTAGCAAAAAACCCGCTGTCAAAATGTGAAAAAGTATAGAAAATGTACTGAAATTTCGATCTACCACATCACCTCGGTTCGTGCGTGGGTGGGGTAGAAAAATCAAAAATTTATCACTTCCCACTATCGGGGGTGGTCGAAAGTGGTACCAAACGACAGGGGAAGACTCCGGGCGTTAAATGATGGTAAGTAAAACGCAAAAACCTGTAGAATTTAGAAAAAAATTTAGATTGTTTATAAAAATTTGCTTATTTTGATGATTTTTTTAAGTTTTATAGCTATAAAAAGGGTCTAAAATTACGGGAACACTGAAAATATCTATAACGTTGATAAAGAGACAGTAAAACACAACGTTTAGCAAAAAACCCGCTGTCAAAATGTGAAAAAGTATAGAAAATGTACTGAAATTTCGATCTACCACATCACCTCGGTTCGTGCGTGGGTGGGGTAGAAAAATCAAAAATTTATCACTTCCCACTATCGGGGGTGGTCGAAAGTGGTACCAAACGACAGGGGAAGACTCCGGGCGTTAAATGATGGTAAGTAAAACGCAAAAACCTGTAGAATTTAGAAAAAAATTTAGATTGTTTATAAAAATTTGCTTATTTTGATGATTTTTTTAAGTTTTATAGCTATAAAAAGGGTCTAAAATTACGGGAACACTGAAAATATCTATAACGTTGATAAAGAGACAGTAAAACACAACGTTTAGCAAAAAACCCGCTGTCAAAATGTGAAAAAGTATAGAAAATGTACTGAAATTTCGATCTACCACATCACCTCGGTTCGTGCGTGGGTGGGGTAGAAAAATCAAAAATTTATCACTTCCCACTATCGGGGGTGGTCGAAAGTGGTACCAAACGACAGGGGAAGACTCCGGGCGTTAAATGATGGTAAGTAAAACGCAAAAACCTGTAGAATTTAGAAAAAAATTTAGATTGTTTATAAAAATTTGCTTATTTTGATGATTTTTTTAAGTTTTATAGCTATAAAAAGGGTCTAAAATTACGGGAACACTGAAAATATCTATAACGTTGATAAAGAGACAGTAAAACACAACGTTTAGCAAAAAACCCGCTGTCAAAATGTGAAAAAGTATAGAAAATGTACTGAAATTTCGATCTACCACATCACCTCGGTTCGTGCGTGGGTGGGGTAGAAAAATCAAAAATTTATCACTTCCCACTATCGGGGGTGGTCGAAAGTGGTACCAAACGACAGGGGAAGACTCCGGGCGTTAAATGATGGTAAGTAAAACGCAAAAACCTGTAGAATTTAGAAAAAAATTTAGATTGTTTATAAAAATTTGCTTATTTTGATGATTTTTTTAAGTTTTATAGCTATAAAAAGGGTCTAAAATTACGGGAACACTGAAAATATCTATAACGTTGATAAAGAGACAGTAAAACACAACGTTTAGCAAAAAACCCGCTGTCAAAATGTGAAAAAGTATAGAAAATGTACTGAAATTTCGATCTACCACATC
Organism: Catocala nupta; assembly: GCA_963675205.1. Taxonomy (NCBI): domain Eukaryota; kingdom Metazoa; phylum Arthropoda; class Insecta; order Lepidoptera; family Erebidae; genus Catocala; species Catocala nupta. Next base: position 30,416,316 of record OY776093.1, read on the forward strand.
ACCTCGGTTCGTGCGTGGGTGGGGTAGAAAAATCAAAAATTTATCACTTCCCACTATCGGGGGTGGTCGAAAGTGGTACCAAACGACAGGGGAAGACTCCGGGCGTTAAATGATGGTAAGTAAAACGCAAAAACCTGTAGAATTTAGAAAAAAATTTAGATTGTTTATAAAAATTTGCTTATTTTGATGATTTTTTTAAGTTTTATAGCTATAAAAAGGGTCTAAAATTACGGGAACACTGAAAATATCTATAACGTTGATAAAGAGACAGTAAAACACAACGTTTAGCAAAAAACCCGCTGTCAAAATGTGAAAAAGTATAGAAAATGTACTGAAATTTCGATCTACCACATCACCTCGGTTCGTGCGTGGGTGGGGTAGAAAAATCAAAAATTTATCACTTCCCACTATCGGGGGTGGTCGAAAGTGGTACCAAACGACAGGGGAAGACTCCGGGCGTTAAATGATGGTAAGTAAAACGCAAAAACCTGTAGAATTTAGAAAAAAATTTAGATTGTTTATAAAAATTTGCTTATTTTGATGATTTTTTTAAGTTTTATAGCTATAAAAAGGGTCTAAAATTACGGGAACACTGAAAATATCTATAACGTTGATAAAGAGACAGTAAAACACAACGTTTAGCAAAAAACCCGCTGTCAAAATGTGAAAAAGTATAGAAAATGTACTGAAATTTCGATCTACCACATCACCTCGGTTCGTGCGTGGGTGGGGTAGAAAAATCAAAAATTTATCACTTCCCACTATCGGGGGTGGTCGAAAGTGGTACCAAACGACAGGGGAAGACTCCGGGCGTTAAATGATGGTAAGTAAAACGCAAAAACCTGTAGAATTTAGAAAAAAATTTAGATTGTTTATAAAAATTTGCTTATTTTGATGATTTTTTTAAGTTTTATAGCTATAAAAAGGGTCTAAAATTACGGGAACACTGAAAATATCTATAACGTTGATAAAGAGACAGTAAAACACAACGTTTAGCAAAAAACCCGCTGTCAAAATGTGAAAAAGTATAGAAAATGTACTGAAATTTCGATCTACCACATCACCTCGGTTCGTGCGTGGGTGGGGTAGAAAAATCAAAAATTTATCACTTCCCACTATCGGGGGTGGTCGAAAGTGGTACCAAACGACAGGGGAAGACTCCGGGCGTTAAATGATGGTAAGTAAAACGCAAAAACCTGTAGAATTTAGAAAAAAATTTAGATTGTTTATAAAAATTTGCTTATTTTGATGATTTTTTTAAGTTTTATAGCTATAAAAAGGGTCTAAAATTACGGGAACACTGAAAATATCTATAACGTTGATAAAGAGACAGTAAAACACAACGTTTAGCAAAAAACCCGCTGTCAAAATGTGAAAAAGTATAGAAAATGTACTGAAATTTCGATCTACCACATCACCTCGGTTCGTGCGTGGGTGGGGTAGAAAAATCAAAAATTTATCACTTCCCACTATCGGGGGTGGTCGAAAGTGGTACCAAACGACAGGGGAAGACTCCGGGCGTTAAATGATGGTAAGTAAAACGCAAAAACCTGTAGAATTTAGAAAAAAATTTAGATTGTTTATAAAAATTTGCTTATTTTGATGATTTTTTTAAGTTTTATAGCTATAAAAAGGGTCTAAAATTACGGGAACACTGAAAATATCTATAACGTTGATAAAGAGACAGTAAAACACAACGTTTAGCAAAAAACCCGCTGTCAAAATGTGAAAAAGTATAGAAAATGTACTGAAATTTCGATCTACCACATCACCTCGGTTCGTGCGTGGGTGGGGTAGAAAAATCAAAAATTTATCACTTCCCACTATCGGGGGTGGTCGAAAGTGGTACCAAACGACAGGGGAAGACTCCGGGCGTTAAATGATGGTAAGTAAAACGCAAAAACCTGTAGAATTTAGAAAAAAATTTAGATTGTTTATAAAAATTTGCTTATTTTGATGATTTTTTTAAGTTTTATAGCTATAAAAAGGGTCTAAAATTACGGGAACACTGAAAATATCTATAACGTTGATAAAGAGACAGTAAAACACAACGTTTAGCAAAAAACCCGCTGTCAAAATGTGAAAAAGTATAGAAAATGTACTGAAATTTCGATCTACCACATCACCTCGGTTCGTGCGTGGGTGGGGTAGAAAAATCAAAAATTTATCACTTCCCACTATCGGGGGTGGTCGAAAGTGGTACCAAACGACAGGGGAAGACTCCGGGCGTTAAATGATGGTAAGTAAAACGCAAAAACCTGTAGAATTTAGAAAAAAATTTAGATTGTTTATAAAAATTTGCTTATTTTGATGATTTTTTTAAGTTTTATAGCTATAAAAAGGGTCTAAAATTACGGGAACACTGAAAATATCTATAACGTTGATAAAGAGACAGTAAAACACAACGTTTAGCAAAAAACCCGCTGTCAAAATGTGAAAAAGTATAGAAAATGTACTGAAATTTCGATCTACCACATCACCTCGGTTCGTGCGTGGGTGGGGTAGAAAAATCAAAAATTTATCACTTCCCACTATCGGGGGTGGTCGAAAGTGGTACCAAACGACAGGGGAAGACTCCGGGCGTTAAATGATGGTAAGTAAAACGCAAAAACCTGTAGAATTTAGAAAAAAATTTAGATTGTTTATAAAAATTTGCTTATTTTGATGATTTTTTTAAGTTTTATAGCTATAAAAAGGGTCTAAAATTACGGGAACACTGAAAATATCTATAACGTTGATAAAGAGACAGTAAAACACAACGTTTAGCAAAAAACCCGCTGTCAAAATGTGAAAAAGTATAGAAAATGTACTGAAATTTCGATCTACCACATCACCTCGGTTCGTGCGTGGGTGGGGTAGAAAAATCAAAAATTTATCACTTCCCACTATCGGGGGTGGTCGAAAGTGGTACCAAACGACAGGGGAAGACTCCGGGCGTTAAATGATGGTAAGTAAAACGCAAAAACCTGTAGAATTTAGAAAAAAATTTAGATTGTTTATAAAAATTTGCTTATTTTGATGATTTTTTTAAGTTTTATAGCTATAAAAAGGGTCTAAAATTACGGGAACACTGAAAATATCTATAACGTTGATAAAGAGACAGTAAAACACAACGTTTAGCAAAAAACCCGCTGTCAAAATGTGAAAAAGTATAGAAAATGTACTGAAATTTCGATCTACCACATCACCTCGGTTCGTGCGTGGGTGGGGTAGAAAAATCAAAAATTTATCACTTCCCACTATCGGGGGTGGTCGAAAGTGGTACCAAACGACAGGGGAAGACTCCGGGCGTTAAATGATGGTAAGTAAAACGCAAAAACCTGTAGAATTTAGAAAAAAATTTAGATTGTTTATAAAAATTTGCTTATTTTGATGATTTTTTTAAGTTTTATAGCTATAAAAAGGGTCTAAAATTACGGGAACACTGAAAATATCTATAACGTTGATAAAGAGACAGTAAAACACAACGTTTAGCAAAAAACCCGCTGTCAAAATGTGAAAAAGTATAGAAAATGTACTGAAATTTCGATCTACCACATCACCTCGGTTCGTGCGTGGGTGGGGTAGAAAAATCAAAAATTTATCACTTCCCACTATCGGGGGTGGTCGAAAGTGGTACCAAACGACAGGGGAAGACTCCGGGCGTTAAATGATGGTAAGTAAAACGCAAAAACCTGTAGAATTTAGAAAAAAATTTAGATTGTTTATAAAAATTTGCTTATTTTGATGATTTTTTTAAGTTTTATAGCTATAAAAAGGGTCTAAAATTACGGGAACACTGAAAATATCTATAACGTTGATAAAGAGACAGTAAAACACAACGTTTAGCAAAAAACCCGCTGTCAAAATGTGAAAAAGTATAGAAAATGTACTGAAATTTCGATCTACCACATCACCTCGGTTCGTGCGTGGGTGGGGTAGAAAAATCAAAAATTTATCACTTCCCACTATCGGGGGTGGTCGAAAGTGGTACCAAACGACAGGGGAAGACTCCGGGCGTTAAATGATGGTAAGTAAAACGCAAAAACCTGTAGAATTTAGAAAAAAATTTAGATTGTTTATAAAAATTTGCTTATTTTGATGATTTTTTTAAGTTTTATAGCTATAAAAAGGGTCTAAAATTACGGGAACACTGAAAATATCTATAACGTTGATAAAGAGACAGTAAAACACAACGTTTAGCAAAAAACCCGCTGTCAAAATGTGAAAAAGTATAGAAAATGTACTGAAATTTCGATCTACCACATCACCTCGGTTCGTGCGTGGGTGGGGTAGAAAAATCAAAAATTTATCACTTCCCACTATCGGGGGTGGTCGAAAGTGGTACCAAACGACAGGGGAAGACTCCGGGCGTTAAATGATGGTAAGTAAAACGCAAAAACCTGTAGAATTTAGAAAAAAATTTAGATTGTTTATAAAAATTTGCTTATTTTGATGATTTTTTTAAGTTTTATAGCTATAAAAAGGGTCTAAAATTACGGGAACACTGAAAATATCTATAACGTTGATAAAGAGACAGTAAAACACAACGTTTAGCAAAAAACCCGCTGTCAAAATGTGAAAAAGTATAGAAAATGTACTGAAATTTCGATCTACCACATCACCTCGGTTCGTGCGTGGGTGGGGTAGAAAAATCAAAAATTTATCACTTCCCACTATCGGGGGTGGTCGAAAGTGGTACCAAACGACAGGGGAAGACTCCGGGCGTTAAATGATGGTAAGTAAAACGCAAAAACCTGTAGAATTTAGAAAAAAATTTAGATTGTTTATAAAAATTTGCTTATTTTGATGATTTTTTTAAGTTTTATAGCTATAAAAAGGGTCTAAAATTACGGGAACACTGAAAATATCTATAACGTTGATAAAGAGACAGTAAAACACAACGTTTAGCAAAAAACCCGCTGTCAAAATGTGAAAAAGTATAGAAAATGTACTGAAATTTCGATCTACCACATCACCTCGGTTCGTGCGTGGGTGGGGTAGAAAAATCAAAAATTTATCACTTCCCACTATCGGGGGTGGTCGAAAGTGGTACCAAACGACAGGGGAAGACTCCGGGCGTTAAATGATGGTAAGTAAAACGCAAAAACCTGTAGAATTTAGAAAAAAATTTAGATTGTTTATAAAAATTTGCTTATTTTGATGATTTTTTTAAGTTTTATAGCTATAAAAAGGGTCTAAAATTACGGGAACACTGAAAATATCTATAACGTTGATAAAGAGACAGTAAAACACAACGTTTAGCAAAAAACCCGCTGTCAAAATGTGAAAAAGTATAGAAAATGTACTGAAATTTCGATCTACCACATCACCTCGGTTCGTGCGTGGGTGGGGTAGAAAAATCAAAAATTTATCACTTCCCACTATCGGGGGTGGTCGAAAGTGGTACCAAACGACAGGGGAAGACTCCGGGCGTTAAATGATGGTAAGTAAAACGCAAAAACCTGTAGAATTTAGAAAAAAATTTAGATTGTTTATAAAAATTTGCTTATTTTGATGATTTTTTTAAGTTTTATAGCTATAAAAAGGGTCTAAAATTACGGGAACACTGAAAATATCTATAACGTTGATAAAGAGACAGTAAAACACAACGTTTAGCAAAAAACCCGCTGTCAAAATGTGAAAAAGTATAGAAAATGTACTGAAATTTCGATCTACCACATCACCTCGGTTCGTGCGTGGGTGGGGTAGAAAAATCAAAAATTTATCACTTCCCACTATCGGGGGTGGTCGAAAGTGGTACCAAACGACAGGGGAAGACTCCGGGCGTTAAATGATGGTAAGTAAAACGCAAAAACCTGTAGAATTTAGAAAAAAATTTAGATTGTTTATAAAAATTTGCTTATTTTGATGATTTTTTTAAGTTTTATAGCTATAAAAAGGGTCTAAAATTACGGGAACACTGAAAATATCTATAACGTTGATAAAGAGACAGTAAAACACAACGTTTAGCAAAAAACCCGCTGTCAAAATGTGAAAAAGTATAGAAAATGTACTGAAATTTCGATCTACCACATCACCTCGGTTCGTGCGTGGGTGGGGTAGAAAAATCAAAAATTTATCACTTCCCACTATCGGGGGTGGTCGAAAGTGGTACCAAACGACAGGGGAAGACTCCGGGCGTTAAATGATGGTAAGTAAAACGCAAAAACCTGTAGAATTTAGAAAAAAATTTAGATTGTTTATAAAAATTTGCTTATTTTGATGATTTTTTTAAGTTTTATAGCTATAAAAAGGGTCTAAAATTACGGGAACACTGAAAATATCTATAACGTTGATAAAGAGACAGTAAAACACAACGTTTAGCAAAAAACCCGCTGTCAAAATGTGAAAAAGTATAGAAAATGTACTGAAATTTCGATCTACCACATCACCTCGGTTCGTGCGTGGGTGGGGTAGAAAAATCAAAAATTTATCACTTCCCACTATCGGGGGTGGTCGAAAGTGGTACCAAACGACAGGGGAAGACTCCGGGCGTTAAATGATGGTAAGTAAAACGCAAAAACCTGTAGAATTTAGAAAAAAATTTAGATTGTTTATAAAAATTTGCTTATTTTGATGATTTTTTTAAGTTTTATAGCTATAAAAAGGGTCTAAAATTACGGGAACACTGAAAATATCTATAACGTTGATAAAGAGACAGTAAAACACAACGTTTAGCAAAAAACCCGCTGTCAAAATGTGAAAAAGTATAGAAAATGTACTGAAATTTCGATCTACCACATCACCTCGGTTCGTGCGTGGGTGGGGTAGAAAAATCAAAAATTTATCACTTCCCACTATCGGGGGTGGTCGAAAGTGGTACCAAACGACAGGGGAAGACTCCGGGCGTTAAATGATGGTAAGTAAAACGCAAAAACCTGTAGAATTTAGAAAAAAATTTAGATTGTTTATAAAAATTTGCTTATTTTGATGATTTTTTTAAGTTTTATAGCTATAAAAAGGGTCTAAAATTACGGGAACACTGAAAATATCTATAACGTTGATAAAGAGACAGTAAAACACAACGTTTAGCAAAAAACCCGCTGTCAAAATGTGAAAAAGTATAGAAAATGTACTGAAATTTCGATCTACCACATCACCTCGGTTCGTGCGTGGGTGGGGTAGAAAAATCAAAAATTTATCACTTCCCACTATCGGGGGTGGTCGAAAGTGGTACCAAACGACAGGGGAAGACTCCGGGCGTTAAATGATGGTAAGTAAAACGCAAAAACCTGTAGAATTTAGAAAAAAATTTAGATTGTTTATAAAAATTTGCTTATTTTGATGATTTTTTTAAGTTTTATAGCTATAAAAAGGGTCTAAAATTACGGGAACACTGAAAATATCTATAACGTTGATAAAGAGACAGTAAAACACAACGTTTAGCAAAAAACCCGCTGTCAAAATGTGAAAAAGTATAGAAAATGTACTGAAATTTCGATCTACCACATCACCTCGGTTCGTGCGTGGGTGGGGTAGAAAAATCAAAAATTTATCACTTCCCACTATCGGGGGTGGTCGAAAGTGGTACCAAACGACAGGGGAAGACTCCGGGCGTTAAATGATGGTAAGTAAAACGCAAAAACCTGTAGAATTTAGAAAAAAATTTAGATTGTTTATAAAAATTTGCTTATTTTGATGATTTTTTTAAGTTTTATAGCTATAAAAAGGGTCTAAAATTACGGGAACACTGAAAATATCTATAACGTTGATAAAGAGACAGTAAAACACAACGTTTAGCAAAAAACCCGCTGTCAAAATGTGAAAAAGTATAGAAAATGTACTGAAATTTCGATCTACCACATCACCTCGGTTCGTGCGTGGGTGGGGTAGAAAAATCAAAAATTTATCACTTCCCACTATCGGGGGTGGTCGAAAGTGGTACCAAACGACAGGGGAAGACTCCGGGCGTTAAATGATGGTAAGTAAAACGCAAAAACCTGTAGAATTTAGAAAAAAATTTAGATTGTTTATAAAAATTTGCTTATTTTGATGATTTTTTTAAGTTTTATAGCTATAAAAAGGGTCTAAAATTACGGGAACACTGAAAATATCTATAACGTTGATAAAGAGACAGTAAAACACAACGTTTAGCAAAAAACCCGCTGTCAAAATGTGAAAAAGTATAGAAAATGTACTGAAATTTCGATCTACCACATCACCTCGGTTCGTGCGTGGGTGGGGTAGAAAAATCAAAAATTTATCACTTCCCACTATCGGGGGTGGTCGAAAGTGGTACCAAACGACAGGGGAAGACTCCGGGCGTTAAATGATGGTAAGTAAAACGCAAAAACCTGTAGAATTTAGAAAAAAATTTAGATTGTTTATAAAAATTTGCTTATTTTGATGATTTTTTTAAGTTTTATAGCTATAAAAAGGGTCTAAAATTACGGGAACACTGAAAATATCTATAACGTTGATAAAGAGACAGTAAAACACAACGTTTAGCAAAAAACCCGCTGTCAAAATGTGAAAAAGTATAGAAAATGTACTGAAATTTCGATCTACCACATCACCTCGGTTCGTGCGTGGGTGGGGTAGAAAAATCAAAAATTTATCACTTCCCACTATCGGGGGTGGTCGAAAGTGGTACCAAACGACAGGGGAAGACTCCGGGCGTTAAATGATGGTAAGTAAAACGCAAAAACCTGTAGAATTTAGAAAAAAATTTAGATTGTTTATAAAAATTTGCTTATTTTGATGATTTTTTTAAGTTTTATAGCTATAAAAAGGGTCTAAAATTACGGGAACACTGAAAATATCTATAACGTTGATAAAGAGACAGTAAAACACAACGTTTAGCAAAAAACCCGCTGTCAAAATGTGAAAAAGTATAGAAAATGTACTGAAATTTCGATCTACCACATCACCTCGGTTCGTGCGTGGGTGGGGTAGAAAAATCAAAAATTTATCACTTCCCACTATCGGGGGTGGTCGAAAGTGGTACCAAACGACAGGGGAAGACTCCGGGCGTTAAATGATGGTAAGTAAAACGCAAAAACCTGTAGAATTTAGAAAAAAATTTAGATTGTTTATAAAAATTTGCTTATTTTGATGATTTTTTTAAGTTTTATAGCTATAAAAAGGGTCTAAAATTACGGGAACACTGAAAATATCTATAACGTTGATAAAGAGACAGTAAAACACAACGTTTAGCAAAAAACCCGCTGTCAAAATGTGAAAAAGTATAGAAAATGTACTGAAATTTCGATCTACCACATCACCTCGGTTCGTGCGTGGGTGGGGTAGAAAAATCAAAAATTTATCACTTCCCACTATCGGGGGTGGTCGAAAGTGGTACCAAACGACAGGGGAAGACTCCGGGCGTTAAATGATGGTAAGTAAAACGCAAAAACCTGTAGAATTTAGAAAAAAATTTAGATTGTTTATAAAAATTTGCTTATTTTGATGATTTTTTTAAGTTTTATAGCTATAAAAAGGGTCTAAAATTACGGGAACACTGAAAATATCTATAACGTTGATAAAGAGACAGTAAAACACAACGTTTAGCAAAAAACCCGCTGTCAAAATGTGAAAAAGTATAGAAAATGTACTGAAATTTCGATCTACCACATCACCTCGGTTCGTGCGTGGGTGGGGTAGAAAAATCAAAAATTTATCACTTCCCACTATCGGGGGTGGTCGAAAGTGGTACCAAACGACAGGGGAAGACTCCGGGCGTTAAATGATGGTAAGTAAAACGCAAAAACCTGTAGAATTTAGAAAAAAATTTAGATTGTTTATAAAAATTTGCTTATTTTGATGATTTTTTTAAGTTTTATAGCTATAAAAAGGGTCTAAAATTACGGGAACACTGAAAATATCTATAACGTTGATAAAGAGACAGTAAAACACAACGTTTAGCAAAAAACCCGCTGTCAAAATGTGAAAAAGTATAGAAAATGTACTGAAATTTCGATCTACCACATCACCTCGGTTCGTGCGTGGGTGGGGTAGAAAAATCAAAATTTATCACTTCCCACTATCGGGGGTGGTCGAAAGTGGTACCAAACGACAGGGGAAGACTCCGGGCGTTAAATGATGGTAAGTAAAACGCAAAAACCTGTAGAATTTAGAAAAAAATTTAGATTGTTTATAAAAATTTGCTTATTTTGATGATTTTTTTAAGTTTTATAGCTATACTCAGAAGGGTCTAAAATTACGGGAACACTGAAAATATCTATAACGTTGATAAAGAGACTGTAAACACAACGTTTAGCAAAAAACCCGCTGTCAAAATGTGAAAAAGTATAGAAAATGTACTGAAATTTCGATCTACCACATCACCTCGGTTCGTGCGTGGGTGGGGTAGAAAAATCAAAAATTTATCACTTCCCACTATCGGGGGTGGTCGGAAGTGGTACCAAACGACAGGGGAAGACCTCCGGGCGTTAAATGATGGTAAGTAAAACGCAAAAACCTGTAGAATTTAGAAAAAAATTTAGATGTTTATAAAAATTTGCTTATTTTGATGATTTTTTTAAGGTTTTATAGCTATAAAAAGGGTCTAAATTACGGGAACACTGAAAATATACTATAACGTTGATAAAGAGACAGTAAAACACAACGTTTAGCAAAAATCCCGCTGTCAAATGTGAAAAGTATAGAAAATGTACTGAAATTTCGATCTACCACATCACCTCTGTTCGTGCGTGGGTGGGGTAGAAAATCAAAAATTATTCACTTCCCACTATCGGGGGTGGTCGAAAGTGGTACCAAACGACAGGGGAAGACTCCGGGCGTTAAATGATGGTAAGTAAACGCAAAAAACCTGTAGGAATTTAGAAAAAATTTAGATTGTTTATAAAAATTTGCTTATTTTGATGATTTTTTTAAGTTTTATAGCCTATAATTACGGAACACTGAAAATATCTAAATGATAAAGAACAGTAAAACACAAAGTTAGCAAAAACCCTGTCAAAATGTGAAAAAGTATAGAAAATGTACTGAAATTTCGATCTACCAATCACCTCGTTCGTGTGGTGGGTAGAAATCAAAATTTATCACTTCCCACTATCGGGGTGGTCAAAGTGTACCAAACGACAGGGAAGACTCGTGTTTAAATATGGTAAGTAAAACGCAAAACCTGTAGAATTTAGAAAAATTTAGATGTTTATAAAAATTTGCTTATTGAATTTTCGCAAACTGTAGATTTAGAAAAAAATTTAGATTGTTTATCAAAATTTTTATTTTTTTTTTAATGATTTTTTTAGTTTTATAGTAGAACACTGAAAATATCTATAACGTTGATAAAGAGACAGTAAAACACAACGTTTAGCAAAAAACCCGCTGTCAAAATGTGAAAAAGTATAGAAAATGTACTGAAATTTCGATCTACCACATCACCTCGGTTCGTGCGTGGGTGGGGTAGAAAAATCAAAAATTTATCACTTCCCACTATCGGGGGTGGTCGAAAGTGGTACCAAACGACAGGGGAAGACTCCGGGCGTTAAATGATGGTAAGTAAAACGCAAAAACCTGTAGAATTTAGAAAAAAATTTAGATTGTTTATAAAAATTTGCTTATTTTGATGATTTTTTTTAAGTTTTATAGCTATAAAAAGGGTCTAAAATTACGGGAACACTGAAAATATCTATAACGTTGATAAAGAGACAGTAAAACACAACGTTTAGCAAAAAACCGCTGTCAAAATGTGAAAAAGTATAGAAAATGTACTGAAATTTCGATCTACCACATCACCTCGGTTCGTGCGTGGGTGGGGTAGAAAAATCAAAAATTTATCACTTCCCACTATCGGGGGTGGTCGAAAGTGGTACCAAAGACAGGGGGAAGACTCCGGGCGTTAAATGATGGTAAGTAAAACGCAAAAACCTGTAGAATTTAGAAAAAAATTTAGATTGTTTATAAAAATTTGCTTATTTTGATGATTTTTTTAAGTTTTATAGCTATAAAAAGGGTTCTAAAATTACGGAACACTGAAAATATCTATAACGTTGATAAAGAGACAGTAAAACACAACGTTTAGCAAAAAACCCGCTGTCAAAATGTGAAAAAGTATAGAAAATGTACTGAAATTTCGATCTACCACATCACCTCGGTTCGTGCGTGGGTGGGTAGAAAAATCAAAAATTTATCACTTCCCACTATCGGGTGGTCGAAAGTGGTACCAACGACAGGGGAAGACTCCGGCGTTAAATGATGGTAAGTAAAAGCCAAAAACCTGTAGAATTTAGAAAAAAATTTAGATTGTTTATAAAAATTTGCTTATTTTGATGATTTTTTTAAGTTTTATAGCTATAAAAAGGGGTCTAAAATTACGGAACACTGAAAATATCTATAACGTTGATAAAGAGACAGTAAAACACAACGTTTAGCAAAAACCCGCTGTCAAAATGTGAGAAAAGTATAGAAAATGTACTGAAATTTCGATCTACCACATCACCTCGGTTCGTGCGTGGTGGGTAGAAAAAATCAAAAATTTATCACTTCCCACATATCGGGGGTGGTCGAAAGTGGTACCAAAACGACAGGGGAAGACTCCGGGCGTTTTAAATGATGTGTAAGTACGCAAAAACCTGTAGAATTTAGAAAAAAATTTAGATTGTTTATAAAAATTTGCTTATTTTGATGATTTTTTTAAGTTTTATAGCTATAAAAAGGGTCTAAAATTACGGGAACACTGAAAATATCTATAACGTTGATAAAGAGACAGTAAAACACAACGTTTAGCAAAAAACCCGCTGTCAAAATGTGAAAAAGTATAGAAAATGTACTGAAATTTCGATCTACCACATCACCTCGGTTCGTGCGTGGGTGGGGTAGAAAAATCAAAAATTTATCACTTCCCACTATCGGGGGTGGTCGAAAGTGGTACCAAACGACAGGGGAAGACTCCGGGCGTTAAATGATGGTAAGTAAAACGCAAAAACCTGTAGAATTTAGAAAAAAATTTAGATTGTTTATAAAAATTTGCTTATTTTGATGATTTTTTTAAGTTTTATAGCTATAAAAAGGGTCTAAAATTACGGGAACACTGAAAATATCTATAACGTTGATAAAGAGACAGTAAAACACAACGTTTAGCAAAAAACCCGCTGTCAAAATGTGAAAAAGTATAGAAAATGTACTGAAATTTCGATCTACCACATCACCTCGGTTCGTGCGTGGGTGGGGTAGAAAAATCAAAAATTTATCACTTCCCACTATCGGGGGTGGTCGAAAGTGGTACCAAACGACAGGGGAAGACTCCGGGCGTTAAATGATGGTAAGTAAAACGCAAAAACCTGTAGAATTTAGAAAAAAATTTAGATTGTTTATAAAAATTTGCTTATTTTGATGATTTTTTTAAGTTTTATAGCTATAAAAAGGGTCTAAAATTACGGGAACACTGAAAATATCTATAACGTTGATAAAGAGACAGTAAAACACAACGTTTAGCAAAAAACCCGCTGTCAAAATGTGAAAAAGTATAGAAAATGTACTGAAATTTCGATCTACCACATCACCTCGGTTCGTGCGTGGGTGGGGTAGAAAAATCAAAAATTTATCACTTCC